>JAVTVY010027477.1:0-10988 GCA_036873755.1 Hanleya hanleyi | reverse complement strand
CCATATTGGATTATAAGCAGTTGGATCTTAGATTTTCTTGTCCGGACAATAACTCGTGAACGATTTAACTGATCAACTTCAAACTTGGTGTGTGCCTTGACATTGGTGAGAGGACGGTTGGGATTGTTTTTCAGCAATGTGCGTAATCTAATATGGCCGCCGTCAGCCATATTGGATTATAAGCAGTTGGATCTTGTCCGGACAATAACTCGAGAACGATTCAGACGATCTACTTCATACCTGGGGAGTGCCTTGACATTGTTGAGAGGAGGATTGAGATTGTTTTTCAAGGACGTACTTAATCCAATATGGCCACCATCGGCCATACTGGATTTCATAGGATTTTAAGCAGTTTGCTCTTGTCCGGACAATAACTGCAGTACGATTCAACTGATCTACTCCAAACTTGGGGAGTGCCTTGACATCAGTGAGAGAACAGTTGGGATTGTTTTTCAACAATGTGCATAATCTAAAATGGCCGCCGTCAGCCATATTGGATTATAAGCAGTTGGATTGATACATGTCGTATGTCACATCTTCCCAAGCATACGTCTTCCACCGCGCTCAGTGCTCGCTTGTCGCTATGCGATTTTATCTTTCTTTTTTTTCCTGACCTTCATGATTCCTTATGATTGTTGTCACCCAACTTCATAACCCAATCTGACTACCATAATCACCCACATTGCTCTTTTATTGGACTGATCTTACTAAACACAAATAAATGTAGTGTTCCCCGCACCAGCAGTACTACTTATAGTGTATACTATAACTTGGCTGTCGACACTTTAAAAATATTTAAATGCAACCACTACCTCACCACTGTGGGATGCATCGCTCATCAGCGATATCTCCATTTTCAAATCATACTCTTCATCAATGATATGAGATATCATCGACCACAAAAAATCGACCATAGAGGTCCATGGCCCCCACAGCAGCAGCGCCAGTTATCAGGCCTTGACATTTGACGCGAACGATCGTTTCGTTCGCATGACGGTTACGCGAAGAAAAAAATCACGAGAACGAAAAATGGGTTACGTGTGAAGCTAGTATAAAAAAAAAAAATTACACACGAATAATTGCCAAATGTTCATAGAACGTTCCTGGTTTTTACAGTCTTAAGGCATGGGATATATTTATGTATTTGTCTTCTTCTCCATTTAGTCATCGTCTTCTTTTAGTATCAAAAATTGTTTACTGGTTGGCGATCAACGTCGAGATTGTATTATACGGCCGCCATCTTGTAGGTGTGAGGTGAGTTGACAGGTGGAGTTCAACTATGTATGTCGAGAGCGGTGTGTGCGTAACCAGGGATGAAAAGTACTTGGAATGTTTCCGTGAGCTAAATATGTATTTTAATACATGGCATATTGTTTTGTTATATGCAATGGACATTCGTTGCGCACTATTTATGATAAGAGATGTTCGTATATTCGTTATAGCTGTGATCGTCTTAGCAAATAAAATTGAAAACGCATGTTCAGGGCCCTCCGCCCTGAACTCCTCGTAGAGGCTGTTCTTGTGCTGACAACATTGATGGCTGACAACATTGATGGCAGATTTTTAGTTCCAGTCTATGCGCAGGCTAAAGCAGGATGCGTGGATATGTGTACCGTTTGAAAAATGGCTTCGTCAACGGGCACTGTCCACATGAAAACGTTTAATAGATGGCAATTCAACAACGATTTAATAAAACCATCTTCTGAAATTGTTTATGGTTCACAAGAGCACAAGATCTTACTTAAATCATTTGCTCAAAATGTGTAATCTAACTTGATATTCAATATTCTTGGCGTAACCCATTTACGTAACCTTTGGGTTACGTGATCACCAGTCGCGTAACCGAACTAAAGGTTATGCAAGTCGATTGCCCGTAACCTCTTTTTGGGTTACGTGAATGTTTCAAATGTCAAGGCCTGCAGTTATGGTGGATGTAATCCATACATCCACCATAACTGGTGCTGCTAGTGGGGGACATGGACCTCTATGGTCGATTTTTTGTTTGAAAAAAGTTGAGAAAGAGCAGAAAGCAAATTTAGTGAATATATAAAACCATCTTTTTGCTTTTCCCAATCTGCTGAGCTCAGGTCGGTGTTGAGGACAGGGCTATTTTGATGGTCAGTTTCTGGATATCTCTGGATTCATGTCACTATTAAAACCAGACCAAATCTGTATGGTGGAAGTCATGTGTGGCTCAACAGATGATTCAGATGTTATCACCTTTATTACATACTGAGGGAAGGCATTGTGATTATGCAAATAGTTACATTTCTAGTGTCAAGATACAAAATATGAATTGCTTTTGTAGGTTACTTCCAACGGCACGGTACTATCCCTTACGGTTCCATTGTGTGCGAACATTAAACCTCCTATCAGCATCAACCAACACCTACATACCAATCCTGCCCTTTCTTCTCGAGGTAAGTCCACCATTTTGTTGAATATTAATTGTTTTCAGCTACATTTTCAAAACGGCGGCATGGTGGCCATTTTGAAAGAGGTGCTTCCAAAAAGTTCTCTTTTCCAGATTTGTAAGGTAGGTGAATTTTATTTTCCACTGACTGTGAAAATTCCTGTTTCTGAAGTCGATTCAATAAAAAATATATTCTTGTGCCAGATTGATTGTTTTCAGCTTCCATCACAGATTGATATGTGATTGAAAGAAGAAGCTAACCAGATACAAAGATAAATACAGATGGGCCGTACAAGCATGTCAGCTATGGACGAAAATAGCAAGAGGAGAAAACAGGAAAACAAAGAAATGCTGGAACATATGAAGGAATGGTCCATTTACTACAATCAAACAATATCGGATATCAAAAGAATTGGTATTAACTTTGAATTTTGGTATTTAAGTTTCTGAGAAGTGTGTGAACACATGGAGAGAAGGACTTTGAGAAACCATATTAAAGGTTCTTTAACCATATCATGGTTTGAGAAGCAATATTAAAGGACCTTTAACCATGATTGACTGAATTTAAATATTCAGCAAATATCTTTGCATCCACATTCTGTGATGTACAAAACAAACCAATGATATCTATACTGTACTCAACAACACCAGAGCATGTTAAACACAGACACTTTATGGATTTTCAGTCACAAAATATATTATACATGTATTATCGCAATGTTTTATACATGCATCTACTGTTTCAAGTATTTTTTTAAAACTACAGTACAGGCCTCGTCAGAACACAACTATACCGCGGCAATTGTCGCACTGTTATCGCGGTACAGTTTAAGCCTAATCACTAGACTAATTACCACCCCCCGTTATGTCTGCATGCGCCCTAAGTACAGACGAAATGTAGCTCCATAATATCCATTCAAGCCTCGATAGTCGGCCGAGACAACAAAAGGCGCCCCGTCGACGGCACATGTTGACGAGCCGCTATTCAGCCAGCATGTCTTTATGCATACACTCAGAAGTACCGCGATAACGGGATTTGAACACGGAAACACCTCTGTGTTACCGCGGGAATGCATATGTATATTATCAACAACTAGCTGAATAATACAACAGCTAGCCGGATTTATTTACTTTATTTATTGAACAAACTATCACATCGTAATTTTGCTAGCTGCAAAACTTCATATGACGTGTTAAAGAACGGAATTTATAAAATGTCCGTCTGTGCAAGTTTTTAGTCACGCGTTAAAGCAATTACAATTGCAGTACCGGCCTTTCGGTTACACATTACATGTATGTGAGTTAAAGTTGCCACGTTTCAAAGATAAATACCAGTATACGATGAACACCACACATAAAATAAATTCTATCATACGGAGAGATCGGGGAAGGGGTGCTGTGTTTCATTTTAATTACGGCTCTGGCCCGGCTTGTGTTTCAACAAGCACGACCCGGAAATACAGATCAACAGAACAGTCAACCACAATAAAGATTTTTCACTTTTTATCATCCAATTGTCTTTTATAATGAGTTGATTAACCATTCTTAATTTTTTTTCTCTCCAGTTATTTCCCTGTTAAACAGGATGCTCGTCTGTTTCGACAAAAGACGAACATTTGGTCGTGCACGGAAGTACTAATTAATCCAAATTAACACTAGGGAGGTTCTCGAAATCCCGATCGACGTTCGACGATCACGAGGAACACTTTCGCCCATATACAGTTATATTATCTTTACTAAACGAGTACACTTTTCTCGTGATTTTCCGTTTGAGCCCAGTGACAATTCCCAAGACTTGCTACCGACACTATTCATATGCAAATTTAACGCGAGGCCACTCCTCATTTCTTTACACAAACAGCGAAAAAGACCAAGTGGGTATGATAGACTGATTTTCGCAACATGCACTGTCTGGTATATTCAACATTTATTGTGGGGGGAAATCTGATGACTGCCGCTAAACGAAGGATAACGATACTCCATAAATAAAAGTGGTAAATATCTTTAATGAACATGTGCGTTTTTATTTTTTTGTTGTACCAACGATCATATTAGAATTCCGCTGGCTTGATACAGATTGATACAAATTATTAACTGATATTCAAAGATAAATATTGTAAGCTACAGCCATGCATATAATAAATTTTAATATACGGACAGTAGGGATATTTTTGCGGCTTGTTTCCACAAGCGCGACCCCGGAAATAATAATCAACAATAAAGACTGTTCAATTGTTATCTTTCGATTGTCTCTTATAATTAGTTGATTAACCGTTCCCAATTCTTTTCTCTTCGGTTATTTTTTGTTGAACAGGATGTCCGTCTGTTTCGCCAACAAACCAGCAATTTGTAGCCCAAATCTTAAACCTGTTTCAATTCATGCCATTCAATCTCCGTCAGGAAGATGATACAACGTAGAAAACGGAAGTTAAAACTAAAAGTTAGCTCCCCTAGCGGAGAGTTGTCCGCCCCTAGGAGAACTCTCCCATCCCATTCCAGCAGGATTACTATATAGGCTCTGCACCAGCCATACTCGTCCTCTATTCTCTGTTGTACCTCGACCAGTACACATCAGGAAGGAAGTGTTTATACAACCTGGGTTGTTGTTGTAACGACCCTCAGTCTCCTTATCGGTTTTGACTTGTGTTATTTCTTGTCGGAAATTCTTTCATTATTGTCGGAAATTCTTTCATTAGTTATGTCTGAGATTCCGATATCTAATGCATGTAATTCGTGTGTGAAATGGTGGTCCAGTTTGGATGCCCACACGGTTTGGTTTTCTTGTAAAGAGTTGTGTTATCGGCGAAGTTCGCCGAGTGTATATTAGAGACCCGTTAGCGTGGGGAAATTTCGCCCAGGCTAGTCGGGCTTACCTTTGCAGGCGTCTGGCGACCCGTTTCTTTCGGAAGTCGACAGACGTCTGTTGGGAATTGCTTGTAATTGACCTGAATGCTATCGAAGTTACGTTGCAATTATATAAATGTTTCCCATTGTCTTAGTAAACAGAACTCGCCCGCCTCTATAAATATACTAGCGGGACGGTTCTACGTCTAGTTAGACAGCCTACATGTCTAGGTTTGGCTATGTATGCAGTCAAACCGGTTCCTTTGTCTATTTCGACAAAGACTTCTCTAACCTGTCGTGCCTTAGCAATCCATTGTTCTCGTCGGACAATGAAATGCAGTGGGTTCGCATATCATGCTCGACCTCTCCTTTGTCTTTTTGTTTTCACACTCCGTTACCTAAACGGAATAAACGTGTCTTGTCTGTTCGCAGTTCTAAATTTGTTTCTCGTTTTATGGTGGGTTATTCAGACCTACCATTGAGTGTCAAAATTGCTCTTGCGGTTTCGTTTATCGATGAATCAGCGATTCTATAATAGCGAAATGACATGTTACGGGACTTCAATTAGGATTGAGTTGGGGTGACAAATAGAAACATTGTTTATAAATGTTTAATTTGTATTGGAAATATACTGAAAGTATTCACATTGACGAGGATGGTCACAAGTGATGATCTAAAAGACAAACCATTATTTTCATCTCATCAAATATTCTCAACTAGACTATTATCAGGTATGAGGTCAAACTGATATAATGGTGGATTGAGACAGGTTGATTTGGTAACAGATAGAAACATTGTTTATAAATGTTTGATATTTCAATCAATTTCCATCGTTAAATATCCAATCTGTCGACGATTATTGCTTATTAAAATAGTGCATACTGCTTACGAAATCGGTGAGAATTAGACCGGGAATTCTAGTTCTATTTTTCGGCCCTCCCGTTCTCCGGTATGCCGTTCTCGTACTTCGACTCGACGTTTTTCCTACACCGGTCTCGTCGAGTTCATCTGTGATTCCTTTTTCTTCAGTGTAAAGTTAGGAACATACGTCAATGATGGTTGTTCGGATAATTTGGATGCGCTTTTAGCGTTGCTGCCGGATATGCCGTCTACTTCGAATAATCCTCGTATTAAATGTCAGACGAAGGAATACTTCCTCGCCGTATGTTGTCTCACCTATGTCATTTTTGTCAATGGTTCGATGGTGATTAAATTAATATTTTGGGGATAATTTTTCTTTCACATTTCTGTCTTGTCAAAATTTTGTTTGGGTAAATTTGTAGACTTCACATGGTCTGTTTTTCCATCTGCCATGTGTTTATTGTCTTCGGACGTACGTCGCGAAATAAATTGGCTCTTGTCGGAGTTTTCAAAATTCTTATATCATGAAATTATTACCCGATATATTTTCTAAAGTCAATATTAATCTCGGGCTTATCTGATAACACAGTCCGGCGTGATGGAGACAATGTGTATTCAATATCACGTCTTCACACGAACAATGAGTTCGACCCGCTGTGTTTGGTGTGGGTTTTTACGGGCTCTCGCGACCTCGTTTTTATTGCTCAATTGGTGACAGATTCGTACTTAGTTCCCGGCATTTCTGTAAGTCTGCCTTTTAGTGCTGAGATTTGAAGGCCGATGGTGATCTCTACAATAAACGATCAGGTTTGGTTTCGTTGATTCATGAATTTTATGCATTGAGTTTGTGTATATCTCAAGTAGGGTTGTAAATAGTATCCTCATCGGCGGGGGTTTTTCGTTTCTTCCCGCCGGAGAGATCTGATACTTTGTTTGCAGCCGTCAAATTTTTCATGTTGTTGTTGTTGTGTCTGTTCGGACTTGCAGTTTTGGTTGGTTCACCTTGGTCCTACCAAAATGTAATCTCTTGTTATATATTTCGGGATATTTGATATCCTGTATTCAAGAGAGTCCTGACAGAGGTTTTATGTCTTTCATACTGACATGAATATGAAGCATGATTGTTGCGTTTGTGTTACGTAACCACAACTCAACCCTATTTACTTCGACCCTGTGTCGCATCTTAATGAGCTTCTTTACTGATCTCTTTATGTAATTAAGGGTGTGTCGAACAACAATGAGATCACGTGCTGGTTTACGTGAGTGAGTAAACCTATTCACCCACTTATGCTGGTTTACGTGAGTGAGTAAACCTATTCACCCACTATGTGAAAGTGTGATTTTCTTGAAACACAATTGTCTGATTATTACATTGCTGGTTTTATTTCACACCATGTTGGTTCCATCTGTATACTGTATTACGCTGATAATTCAGATGGAGTTATGCACTAATTTTAATTTCTTCCATATGAGAAAATTTAAAATTACTAGCGTGAGTGGGAAGGTTTTGGCCGGCCAAGGATCAAGCCTAGTGACACGTGAGTCTTGAAGTCTTCTATGGTTTCTTTCTACCAGGTATGTATTACCGGTACAGTGTTCTTCTCGACAAATTGTTCGTGCTAGGTCATTTCAAATTATAAATTTTGAATAACCTCACTTTCCTGCCGGCGAGAGACTTAAATGTATTTCCTCTCTTCGGGAATTTAAAATTCTTTAAGGATCTTTCTTGGTTACCTGGAAAATCTTTGTTCTGGATGTCGGTTGTGTGACTATTTGGTTATTAATAGTAACATTGTTGTAAATGTTTTATATTCTCTCCATATAAAACT
The DNA here is from genome assembly GCA_036873755.1 of Hanleya hanleyi. NCBI lineage: Eukaryota > Metazoa > Mollusca > Polyplacophora > Lepidopleurida > Hanleyidae > Hanleya > Hanleya hanleyi. Next base: position 3,041 of record JAVTVY010027477.1, on the reverse strand, counting down.
CCAGTACTGAATCTCATGTACAGGAGACAAATTACATCGGGAGAGGTCATAATGTAACCATGTTCATTGATACATTATTCATGTTCACTGACACAAAGATCCATAATCCCATTTATCTCATTGAGCTTACATTTGGTGATTAACGCTACAAACATTTAATATGTTCATCTCTACTGCGTTTAAAGAGAAGGGAAATTATTATAATCGACTTCGGGGTTACTGTTGCAACGCCCTTCTGTTACGTCGTGTGCTTTTATAAGTTGTATCCTGCTCTATGATGAGCATGTATTTACATTAAGTTGTGAATGAGGAAATCACTACGTTGTTTATCATATACAACGTTTCTCGCATTTTTCACATTACGCTTTCCTATTACACCTTGACGACATGTTCATTACACCATCATGTGTCTCTCATACGCCTGTGCAATAACGCCGTTTGTCACGTCATTTCTTCATTTGCGAGTTGCATATTTTATATCCATTCATCGGCACTTCCTTTGATTCTCCATCGTCGATCGCCGGTGGAGGGGAAGTCCGTTCGTTTGGCGTCAACTTTCCACTTGTATCAATTCCTCTCGGGTTTTTCACAATGTGATTTACTTAGGTTCGTCTTACTCTATGAAGAGAGTTCTGTCCAGACCTTGCTGTTTCCAGTCTGGAGTTCAGAATATCAAAATTGTATTGGAATCAGCAGTATTTGGTTAAATACTGTTATATGGAATAGGTCTTTGGATTATGGACATGGATATTCTCTGAGGACGACGGCGGGATTGTGAATGACGGACTAGTCGCCTTTAATTGAATTCAGCACAGTGTTAACACAGAGCCATGTTGACTTTATCACACTAACATTATGTTGAGATCCAGTTACCTTAGGATTGTGCTTGATCAACACAATGTCTTCGTGGTGTACTTGTGGGACAGTTTTTCTGACTTTCTCCATCAAGTACTTTATTCCTATATTAACCGTTACACCAATGGTTAGACTTTGACATTATGGTTCTGTCATCAACCTTAAGGTTGTTTATTATATGTAGGATCTTACTCACTACGTTCCTATATTTGTCCTGGTGCCGAGGACGTGATCGTTCCCGACTCTATTCCCCTCGTAATTGACTTCATCCTTCACCTTCACCAGGATAGGGAGTTTCATATTAGCACCATGGAAGGCTGTCGATCTGCTCTGGCATGAATTGAATAGGGTGTTACGTCTTACCTTGGGTTCCGACATTAGCCTTAACGATAATATCTCTCCTCTTATTCACGCCTTCGCATTATAGTCGCGTTGTACTCGCCAACTGTTACCGAAATGGGATATCGGTGTGGTTCTGTGTGCTCTGATTATACCACCTTTTGAACCCTTAGAGTCCGCGTCTATAAAAACTGTGTCTTATAAGACGGCGTCGTGGCGGCGTTTGATTTGGCGTCCAGACTGTCTATACTTCATGCTCTTGAAAGATCTTCTATGACCTGGACAGCGGATCGGTCCTGCATTTCTTTTCGGCCCATTCCTGATTTTATCGCCAAAATGAGTCTGTTCGTTCAGGTCCGTGCGCTCAACGTCGTACACCATTCCTGCGTTGTCAGACTTTGTACATGGACTCGAGGACGATCTTCTGCTATGTCCTGTTCGAGCCATCCACCACTATCTTACTCGTGCCGATCCATTCGCGGCTCTCGGCTACGGTTACTCTGTCCCTTCGCCTATCAGCAAGGCTTGACTTTTAAAAAAAAAAAACAACAAAAAGCCGCATAGTTGAAGAAGACCATATAATAGTCTTATCAATTGGCAGAAGGTAGATATACCATTGACGCCCCACTACTATCTTCTGCTTCTTCTAATGTGATTCGTGCCATCGCTGCGTCATGGCATGTATGGAAGAACTGACCCTTCATGACATTGTCCTGTCTTGTGCCTGAACAATTAACTCCACGTTCACTAATATCTGTCTGAGGGATATGACAGTGCAATCAATAGTGTGACCACGCTTGGGCCACTGTGGCTACCCAGCACGTTGTGAGTAATTTCAGAAAAAGAAGGGGGGGGGCGGCAAAATGGTCACCATCGCAGCAAGACAGCCATCTTGCTGTATCATCTCACCTCATCTCATCTCAGTCATATTATTATTATTACATATATTATATGATAAGAGGCATCTCAGAAGGTAGAAATAAGTCAGTTGACCGGCCGTGGATTCTATAATCACCAATGAAGGCCTAACACCAGGATAGGGTTCACTCCTAACTGAAATTTGCTTCTGTTCTTCAGAAACTGACTTCCTTCTAGATGTCTCAGCTGGGTCTCCTGTGCCTCAACTCACAAGACACGCGCTCCAGGCCTAGTGTCAACAGTAGTGAAGAAAGTACAGAGAGTTGAACAGAGCGCGGCTCACCCAGGGAGCAAGCTGCAATTCCAACGCATCTAAATTCATCACTCCTAGATATGGTGAGTTGTTTCAAGAAGCTTGCGGTCTGAGAGTGGTGTGGACTTGGTGCCTTCCAAGGATGGGTTGCGTACGTCCCCCCTGACTTATGGTTGGACCAAGGATCTCCCTGTATGCAATGGCCGACAAACCCTAGTCATACAGAGTTCTACCAAGAGGACCTTCTTGTTGCCTTGGATGCCCGGGTTCCTGCGACTTGGTGGAAATGTGAACCACATCACAAGCACAATTACATGGATGGAGACACTCAGATAAGTAAAACTGTATCAATTCCTTCAATTACCCTATGAGTCTGAGACCAGGGTTAACTTGATCAGTAATATGTCTCATATGTATACCCATGTTTGTGTCATTCCAGCGATTACTAGTCTACTAGGGGAGTTACCACAAGGCCGAGATTCCCGCCTCCATATGTTGGTACTGTGGCATGAATTGAAACAGGTTTAAGATTTGGGCTACAAATATCAAACATTTATAAACAATGTTTCTATTTGTTACCAAATCAAACCTGTTTCAATTTGATGGTCCCTCCCTCCGTCCCCTCATGCCGGCCTTAAACACTACAGGTCTCGGTAATTATAATGAGAATAGAGGG
>JAVTVY010027476.1:0-101624 GCA_036873755.1 Hanleya hanleyi | reverse complement strand
ACGATAACCACACTGACCTCTGACCTCAGTTTTGCCATGCGACACATTTTCTCCCCTATTGTATCCATTCGCACAAAAATTGTGACTGTAGATAGAGCACTGCCGAGGTAGAGACTGGACATGAACAGTACATGGATATACGAAAATCTTCAGCACACAGTACATCTGCTCTTTGGCGGACATAGATAAAGTATGTGATATTTTGACAGGCATCATTTTATGTTCAAACTGATAAAATTGTCTAGAGCATCCTGGCATGTAATGTGTATTTGTATTCCAAATATTCAGGAAAGAAGTAGGGTTGATATTTGTTCAATCACTTCCTATCTTAAGCTTCGGGTTACCATTTCCACAAAGAATACAAATACCATAAAAATATCAACTGGATTTCTCCAACTGACAATACTGACCGTCAAGTTATGTCAAAGAAGTGCCCTCAAGGATATGAAGTTGGCTTAGCCAGTGAAATAACCCTGTTAATAAACTGCCAGCATGCTCAGAACTAGATTAACATCAGTCATTTGCACCCACATGAAACAATAAACTACACAGCAACAACTTTCAAATCTCAATCTTTCACAGGCACAAGCTGCTTTAGACAATGGAATATAGCAAAGATTTTCATTGTCTTCATTATCTGAGATTAAGGTGTGTGAGTAACTCTAATTAATTCTCAATAATCCAGAAAAATATAGCTCTAAGTAGTGTCAATCATAATTAGTAGGAAAAAAATTAAAAATAACATATCATGGAAATGAAAGGAACTTATTCAATATTTAGATATAATTTCAGTTAAGAATTGCTGATAATCACCAACAAAAATAACAGATGTATATCAACTTCCATAAACTTACTTTCTGCTTCTGAAGCTTCAAATTCTGCACGAAATCAATTTGCAAAAATAAGCAAATAAGTAAATAAAAAATTGAGATAAAGCAAGGATTTTAGCAGCATCAAATCAAACACAACTGTAACTCAATGATACATACACATTATTTGTGGAATGTCGAGGGTTCCAATCTGCCATGTCCTCTGAACTAAATTATTTAGCATAAATTAGGAAAATGAATAATCAACATCAGAGTGAAAACTGACTTCAATATAAGATGGCAAATTTGGAATGTGATCTCACATGAGGACTTAACGAAGTATACATTCAAGTAGTCAATATTGATATTGGCTTGCAGATGTATGCCACAGATTTCATCACTGGCCTATGACTTATCAACTGCAAAATTCTTTCAAAAACCCAAATCCAATACCTAAATTTGACGAAAAATCCTCGACAAAACTGACTACAGTCTCAAGTACAGATAAAAATTTGTTTGATTACACATGTTGATAATTCGAACAAAGCGTCTTTTCGTTCAAAATTTTCAAATAAAGCGCTTTGAAGATCCCACCCACATTATCTGCAGACATCAGTACATTATTTCTAAGGTGTCAATGATGTTGAGGGGAGACGAGTCTTCCAAAATGACGTCTTAACATGCATGACATGTCAACTTAATTTCCATAAACATATTTTTTGCTTCAAAATTAGCTTAAAAATCTACATAAAATTAGAAAAATAAGCAACTGAAATAACTGAATAACAAGTTGAGATGAATCAAGGATTCTAGCAATGTCAAACCAAATGCACCTGAAATCCAATGGTACCTACACATTATTTGTAGTACAAGTAGTAATGCTGAGGGCTCTTATCTGCCATGTCCTCTGAACTAAAGCAAGTATTATACATTAGGAAAATTACAAATCAACTTCAAAAGTAAGAAACCGCTCGTTACTATGTCCCATCATTCCATGTTATCCATCTTCAAAGAAATACTCGTCAGTTATTGGACGTATATGTGGGATTCACCACATATTTCTCTGATTGCAGGACAGTACACCACCTTCAACTGAATGCAGGCCGGACATCACTTCGCCACATTTCACTGAATGTAGGACACTGTGTCACATTCCACTGAATGTAGGACACTGTGCCACATTCCACTGAATGCAGGACACTGTGCCACATTTCACTGAATATAGGACACTGTGCCACATTTCACTGAATATAGGACACTGTGCCACATTCCACTGAATGTAGGACACTGCCACATTTCATTGAATGTAGGACACTGTGCCACATTTCACTGAATGTAGGACACTGTGCCACATTTCACTGAATGTAGGACACTGTGCCACATTTCACTGAATGTAGGACACTGTGCCAAATTCCACTGAATGCAGGACACTTCACCACATTTAATTGACACCAATCTGATACCACACAAACTTTCACACCTTCTCTGCATAGAAATATCTGAATACAGGGTCACATTATCACATAGTTCCTTGGATGCGGGACCAACTTACATGTGAGCCAGATGTTTCCCATGAATACTCGGTATCACACATTTCTATAAATGCAGGACCAACGGACATGTTAGCCACAAGTTTCCCCTGAATGGTGCATCCTTGTACCTAGTATGACACATTCCTATGAATGCAAGACCCTTTCTAGGATATATTTCTCAAAATTGAAATAGGAATTGGCTTCATTCTTACAAAGACAAAGCCTGAAGTCCTAGCTATTAAACTAAAATGCTGTGATATGAATTTTATTATTCAGATTGTAAACTGTTCACTTCTATAACTGACTTTTGTGACTGGTTATCCTATCCTGGCTACCTCTTCTGACTGAGAAGGTGCAAAACTAACAAATATCTGACAGATAAAATCAGCCTCAAAATCAAAAGAAGTTTGACAACTCTCACCTGCACTTTTTCAGTATGCTAAAGCATCATAGGTTTTCTATTTAATGACAATGAGGTCGCTACATACGACGAATGCAAGAATATCATGTCACAGAAATTTGAAACTGTCCGCTTCGGTGGGCTTTTGGTCTCGCCATTGAACATGTGTTGTATACAGAAATGAAAATGACATCACTGTGTCAAGTCTGGGTGATGTAACACCTTTGATTGACTTTACACGATATTCAGGACTGAATACTGAACACCTGCAGGTATTGAATAATGTCATGGCTATTACCCAAAGTTTGGTAAAGGGGCAAAAAATATGTAGGAAGAATGCACCACACGTGTATAAAGTAGTTGTCGACACGGCCGTCAAAAAATAAATGTCATATGCCACACGCCCACACCATTTATATTAGACAAACAATTTCTTCCATTTTCTTGTGAAGCATAGGTAAGTTTAGTTTGTGGTCACATACGCTTTATTTTGTACTCAACAGGACACCACACGAAAAATCGATTTTAGTCTAGATTTTGAGGCTGATTACATCTTTGAACATATACAAACAGACATATGTCCGAAATACTCACAAACTCAAATCTACAAGAAGCAGTAAAACAAAACAAACTTGAAACAAAACAAAATTGTTTAAGATTTAAAAATTAACCAGTGCAATAGTAACAAGATGAACTGGAACAGTGAACCGCTCTGTATACCTAGCTGTGGGGTGAATAACTGTAACGACGGGGACCACTCTCTTTCAAAGATCTTATGGGGGAAGTGTTAGAAACTGCTCGACGGGGATGGGGACGCAGTTCTTCAACTGATCTGGAGGGGGAAATGGTGAAAACTATTTATGTTACACCTTCAAAAGCCTTTCAATATTACTGTTTGTTAGTGAATACACACTTAGTTTTGGCAGCGATGGTGTATTCCATGGGACAGCAAGGTGGTCTCTGGAACTACTCTTGGAGACTAGCTTGATAATGATATAAGGATTGACTAAGAATGTTGTACATTTACAAACTCTGTTTGATCCTTCTCCTCCTGCCACCCCCACCCCCTCTTGTGTTCCGAAATGATATCTTCAGTATATGGGCGGGTTTAATAAAACAAAGTGAGAAAAAATACCAGGATGTAAAGAGTTGCTTCAGCACTATGACTGACTTTCAACCAGTCATTAGTAAACCATGAAGGGACTTAGATAATCAAACACATGTACTTTATCTCCCACCTAATATCCTCCTACCATGAGCGTCAATTCTTATAAATTTTTGATCTTTTTTTCTGATACACATGTCAGAAGTTGCAAACAAAAAAATTTCACAAGTAAATTTTCTGTTATTAAGCTAAAACTTACCTCACTTCCACTCTTTGCATTTCTTGTTTCACATGAAATCATCTAGTAAGAATTTTTAATAACACAGTTCTCTCCCCTGCTAGTCACCTGACTGCTCACTTACCCATAATTCCTCCTTCTTGTTTCCACTGCGATACATGGTTAGGATGTATCACAGAGGGGAGGTGGGTGGGCATCACTGGAAGTGAGGTAAGTTTTAGCTTATTAACAGAAAATTTACTTGTGAAATTTTTTTGTTATTTGCGCTGAAAACTTACCTCACTTCCACTCTTTGCATAGAATACCACAGAAAGGTTGGCGGGCAAACTGATACAATCCGTGGTAAGTGATAAATGCCGTGAACAAGATGACTAGTACAGAGTAGAAATCATCGATCTTCTACCTCAAAGAGGATCCATGAGATCATACAACAGCCGTAACCTATATGCCTATGGTACACAGGGAACCTCTGTCGCTACTCTGACTTCAAGGTCGAGTCGCATATACGCCCCCCCCCCCCTTTTTCCGAAAGGGAACGAGAGGAAAATGCACTCACCAGTAAGCAGGGTAAAAACTGTACGCCCGGTCTTTATCTTGCTATCTTGCTGGCCTCGGTCCCACAGACACCCGCTGTGCAGTCACAAGTGGGCCGATGGAATAGAGGTCGTCACATGCTAACGTCATGTCCCGGAGGTAGAAGGAGGCAAATGTCGTGTTCGACCTCCAGTAGCACGCCCTCATAATGTCAGTCACAGATCTGTTAGTCCATAGAGGCCATGATGCCGCTAATGCCCTAATCTCGTGACCCGAAACGTTTACAAGCACGGCTTGTCTATCCGTAGCCGTGGAGTACGCTAGCCGAATCGTATTTTTGAGCCAACTTGAGATAGTATTTTTGCTAATTTCTTGTTTGGCTTTGGGATCAAAAGGGATAAACAAACGCCCCCTACCTGCTCTGATCTCCTCTGTACGATTCAGGTAACACGCAAGTGCACGAACCGGACACATCAACATGTCTGATTCAAGACCGGACGAAAGGAAATCAGATAAGGCTGGAATTGTGAACTCTCGAGATATAGAATCGTAGAGGGCTTGATTCTTAGCCACAAACTCAGGAACTGTTGTGAGAACTACATTACTCCAGTCCCTAGAGTGTCTGACGTTCCTTCTATCGAGCGCATGCAGTTCTGACACACGAGCTGCCGAGGCAAGAGATCAATAGCCTCTATTGGCTCGAATGGTGGCTTCCCTAATTGCCGAAGTACTAAGGCTAAGTCCCACTTTGGCAATTTCGGAACAACCGACTGACCAGTTATCTTGTATGTACTTGATTAGTGCAGATAAATTTGGATCAGTCGAGGGATTAATCCCAGTACCCAGAAGAATAGGCTGAGCAATGGCTGCCCTATACGCTTCGACTGTAGCGGGTACCAGGCCCTTATCCCGGAACAGGTGCAATAAGAACTCTACTACTTCAGGGATAGTGGCTCTGGATGGATTGATATCCCTCTCTCCACACCAAAGATCGAAGATTGCCCACTTTGATTGGTATACAGCGGAAGAGGACGGTCGAATTGATTGTGCCATTCGGCGCCTAACTTCCGTTGAAAATCCCGCCTGAGCGAAGTGTCTCTTGAGCACTTGCACACGTGGTAGTGAAACAGTCCTGGCTGGCTGTGGAATATCGACGTTCCGGGCTGGCGCAGTAGATTGTGCCACACCGGAAGTTGTCTTGGTACATCTACTAGAAGATCCAGTAAGTCCGGGAACCACGGCCACGACACAAGTGTGTTCGTGGATCTTCCGGAGTACCTTCGCTAGGATAGCTGGAGGAGGGAACGCATATGCTACCATCCTTGCCCAGTCCTGCGATAGGGCATCCACTGCATATGCCGACGGATCCGGAACCGGCGACATGAACAGGGGCAATAGATTGTTGTGCCGAGTGGCGAACAGATCTATGTGTGGCATCTCCCAGACATGAGATATTTGTTTTAGTATGGCTGGGTGAAGTTGCCACTCTGTGGGAATTATCTGATTCCGTCGTGAAAGCGAATCCGCTAAGACATTCAGAATTCCCGGGATGTGCCTGGCCAACACTGATATGTTGTTGTCCCAACACAGACCAAAAAAGATTTCCGCTTGGCTTTGTAATTGCGGAGATCTCGTCCCCCCTGCTTGTTGATGTAGGACATGACTGATGTGTTGTCCGTCGCAACTAGCAGGTTCTTGTCGGTCAATACGCTCACCCATGTGCGGATGGCATGTGTCACTGCCATAAACTCCAACACGTTGATATGGTACGAGCGTTCCTCGATTGTCCATAACCCGGATATCGACCAGGACTCGAGGTGGGCTTCCCAACCTTCCATAGATGCGTCCGTGAACAGGTGATGCGACGGACGAAACGGAAGTAGGGACACACCCGGCATAACGTTGAGTGGATCCAGCCACCATTGGAGGCATTGTTTGACAAGAGGCGTGACAGGTATCCACAGGTTCAACTGCCTTTCGACCCATTGATGATTGAAGTAAATCATTAAGGGACGAAGCTGCAACCGCCCTATTGGTGTTACGTCCTGTGTTGACGTCAAGAGGCCGATTATCGCAGCAAAGTGTAGAGCCCTGGCTTGAGATAACTTGAGGATTTGGGGTATCTTCGTTGTTATCTTTTGCCAACGATCTTCTGGGGGTTTGGCGAGAGCTAAAAGCGTATCGTATTCCACCCCCAGAAATTTGCGCCTTTGCGACGGGATGTATCCCAGAGAAGTCAATATCCTTAAGACAAACTGGGTGTCTAGGATTAACTGCTCTTTGCAGGCATTCCTTAGCAGGGAGTCGTCGATATAAAAGTGGTACTTTATACCTAGACTGTGCAGGAATTGTGCCACTGGTGTAAACACTCGTGTGAACACCCAAGGGGAAGTTGACAGGCCGAACGGAAGCACTTGAATTTGGAAGCGTCGTTTGCCGACCATGAATCTTAAGTACTTCCTGTCCTCTGGATGTATCGGGATATGAAGATATGCATCCCTTAAATCCAGAGAAGTCAGCCATTCCCCTTGCTTGAGTACCGACCGGATAGACCAGAAGGACTCCATGCGGAAGTGTGGCGGTGGAGTGAAGTAGTCCTTGTTGAGGCGCTTGAGGTTGATAACCATGCGCATCTCGGACGTGTCTTTCTTGGGGACCAGAAAGACCGGCGAATAGAACCCGGGTGTTGTATCCCAAACCGGAAGCTCTATTACTGAAGCCTTCTCTATCAGCTTGTCCAGAGAGGACTGAATCGCTGATAGCTGACCCGTTCGTAATGGAATACGAGACGGAAGGGGAGATGCAGTCAAGGGGGGAAGCGTGTCGAACAATAGGCGATAGCCGTATCTGATAGTTCGAATGACCCACGCTTCCGCCCCGATCCTTATCCAGTTCCGCCAAAACAACTGAAGCCTTCCCCCTACCAGAAGGTCTAGTTGTGGCGGGACCGGAAACATTATGTCTCGTGTTCCCGCCATACCGGAAGCCACCCGGTATGGCCCGAGACATCAGGTATTCTTCTTTGACTGCTTGCTTTTCCCCTTACCCTGCTTCTTATGGCCAAAGCTCGATAATCTTGGCTCTAAAGAAGCAGGCGCTTGGTTTTGCTGTTGACCGGAAGCACCCTTAGCAGCCTTGGAACTAGGCGGGTTCTTCTTAGTCTTCTTCGCCTTGGGACCCGACCCGGAAGCCATAGGTCTCTTGGTCGAAGCACCGGAAGCCACTGACCTGTCATGCTCAATACGATCCATTTCAGGTCGGACCTCGGCAACAGCATCACCAAACAGTAAAGAGGGAGCCGTAGAAGTTTCTAATAGGCTTCTCTTTACTGCTTCCGGTGTGTAATCGTGCATAAAAGGAATGAAGGCCCTTCTCCTTAAATACACCAACATAGAAGATAGATAGGCGTTATGAACCAGCAAATCTTCTACTGCACCGGAAACAATCTTCTGGTAGTCAAGAACGAGGTTAATTCCCTCCTGTAACTGTTCTTGACTCTCCGCACCGACAGCGAAAACAAACCATCCTTAATGGCTTTGAGAAACCAGTCCAGGTGATTCGTGATCGCCACTCCTTGTCGGGCAGTTTCCTCTAGTACGGAGGCCTGTTTGTTCGTAAACGGAACATCCGGATTACTAGGCAATTTGGTATTTGAAGGACACAATTACTGAAAATCGCCGTTCACCTCTGCAGACCGGAAGCTAAACGGTGAATCATGTACGCCATATGATCGTATGTTTGGCTTCTGTACTGGGAACGGATCAGAAGATCCTGCAGGGCGGACGCGAGCTCTAGGTCTCAGCCTGACTGTACGTTCCTCCTGCGTAGCGGGTTCTGCTAATGTTCTATGGAACAAGTGGCAAATAGAATGTATAGCAGTTGAGGCCGGAAGCGTGGAAACCGACTTCGTAACCCGATTCGACTCTCCCGACTCAGTTTCGATATCCCCCGCATGTGGGACCGGAAGCTGCATGTCAGGAATCAAGTCATAGATACCGGAAATTAAATCGTAATATTTCCTAGTATCTGGATCAGTATTGGTAGGTTCATTAAATTCCGAGCTACCGTACTGGTCCATATCCACTTCCATAGCTTCCGGGGCTTCCTGCCAACGAGGAGTAATGGAAGGGATAGTCCCCATCAATCTTGCTTCCGGTTGCGTAGACTGTTCAGACAAAACCGGATGCGGCGGCATACCGCTCCTTATTTGACTGGTCATCATCTCTCTCAGTTCCTTCATCTCCTGACGTTGCTGTTCCATTCCGCGCAGAATAGCAGCCAACGTAGAATCCGTCACTTGAGAGTGCACCGGAAGCTGGGCCTGACGGGGTGTGTTCACACTCTAGGACCCTACAAATGACCGTGAGCACGGCCACTGTAAAGGTCGGTGAACTGGCATACGAGGTCGTAAACCGGAAGCACGTATAGGAGGACACATCATACGTAACATAGCCGGTCCCGTACCTCGAATACCACCGGAAGCAGAAATTTGAGCTAAGCCACGCAAGGGCGAAGTCAAACTAGCAACCGGATGCCGCATAATTTGACCTACTTGGGAGGGGTCTCTATACCGCGTCTCCGAGGCAGGTAAAAAATTTGGCATATCATAGGTACCTGCATACATACCATACTGCCGTTGTTGTGGGAACCTCAATCTCTGGTGGCCCAGAAGGCTCGTAGTGACAAACGTCTCGGCAGGGGGACGAGGAAGGCCACCAGAGAAACCGGAAGCAGATTGGGAGAAGTTAGACAAACCAGTCGTTCCAGTGTTAGACGATGTTATAGAACGACCGGAAAGTCCAGGCCTCAACGGGGTTGAGGAAGGCAATCTCCCAATCCCGGAACCAAATGAAAATTTAACGTTAGGCACCTCACTAGTATTGCCCAAGTTTTCATAGTCATAAGTCGCATCCGATCGAGAGATCGGATTTGACTGGCTTTCCCACGCTAAGCCTGGCTCCGTTACCGATTTCCCTTCATCGTCGTATCCAGGTGTCCGCTCGATCGGAAGCTCGACCTCCACAGTCGTAGTAGTGCCGGATTCCACATCTTCGATTGTCCCTTCCACCTGTACAACCCGGGTCGGTTTCTTACCTGATTGACCCTTCGCCTGGTCTGAGATGGAAGAATCGTGAGCGGGAGGGGGCGTTTGTTTATCTTTATTTACATTCAACAAACTGACTAGAGTAGACCGAGCTGGTGAATCAACAAACCCCCTAGTCTCCTCGACCACGTTAGATCGGGGAGACATAGCTACATACGTCTCATTGGCGAGATTGGTAGACACAACGGCTTTATTTTCCTCAATAGCTGCCAGTGATCCGGCCAGATATACTTGAAATATGCCGGGCGCCCACACAATACATTCCTCACAGGCCGTATCCCAGGTACATACTCTTCCCTGGCGACATTGGGGACACGTGGAATGGAGGTCATATACAGGCTTGTCACCACCACAAGACATACATGACATTTGAGACATATTTTGAGCCATAATTTCGCTGATAACGTAAAGAATACTTCCCAAAGAACTTCTTGAAGAATATCAGACGTCTGAGGTAATCCAACTGCTAGTGATTTCGCTAGAAATAGGCAATTTTCACGGAGCTGAACAAATGACTTCCTGACCCACTGCAGTAGGAAACAAGAAGGAGGAATTATGGGTAAGTGAGCAGTCAGGTGACTAGCAGGGGAGAGAACTGTGTTATTAAAAATTCTTACTAGATGATTTCATGTGAAACAAGAAATGCAAAGAGTGGAAGTGAGGTAAGTTTTCAGCGCAAATAACAAAACTATTCACTGCAACTCTTGTGAATGGAGGTTTGAGAATGACTGTAGGGCGAGTTAATTAAGTGGGCAATGAAGATCTCCACCTTGCATATACTTGTTCACCACAGCTCCTGTCCAAATCATGGGACTCTTATTGCTTCTCAATATTAGAATGGTCCCATCAGAAACTTACCTCGGGAAAACTTGGTTACTGGGAGGACTTTTCCCGCCATCCATTCTACAAGAAATGAAGTTGGCAGTTAGAACCTAATTTCTACAACTAGAATTATAGAGATTTGAAGGTGCTGTATTTTATATTATTTTAGTTAGGTTATTGATAAGCCGATGGCCAGGAACTGTTAAGCATCATATGAACAAACTATACACTAATGTGTAATGATATATAATATTTAGCTAGTGCAATACATTGAACGATAGAGGAATGAGTTTCACGGACTGCTTTTCACTTTGAGAACATACCGAACATACTGGTTACTTGCAAATCTTCTAAAACGTTTGGAAGCTGTTATATCATAGTGTGTTTTGGCATGGTTGCAATAGATATCGTAGAGCCGCCATTTTGGGACCATCCACAGGGGAAATAAGGGGGTAGAGAGAGCGAGTGTTTTTCTTTGGACCTTGCTAAGGGAGCTTCTTGAAATTGGGGCATACTAGGAACTGGCATAAGGCATTCAAACAGAGTGGCATGATGCGCCATGTTGGAACTTCTAGGAACTCCATGCCATACAGTTTGGAACTCGGCAAAAAAAGGATGGCTTATGCCATACCATGCAGCAGCATGGGGGGAATGGCCTAACTGCAACTCTAATCCATCCAGATTAGAACATCAAACTGAGCATGGTGTATCCCAATTGAATAACCGGCATATGCCATCCCTACCAGGGAACTCAGTTCCTAATTTCAAGAAGCTCCCTAATCTGGAGTAGTGAAGGGCAAACAAACCAGCAATTCCAACCACTTGGTGAGCCTATGAGACCTATTACAACAGCTTGTCATGTGCATGCCAGTGCTCAACTCCCAAGATATCCGTATATACCCTAAGCAGCTGGGTACTCTAATTGATTTGGCTAAAATACATATATGATGGTACCGTTCAAGAACAAATCAACCTATTAAAATCATCACAACATCTCATTAAAGCTGTAACAAAGCAGAGGTGAACATGCATTCAAAAGGACTCATTCAAACATTACCAAATACAGCAGTGAAGGGGGGAGTAAATATCATTGTTCAACAGAAATGTCTGATAAATGCTCTTATATTTCAATCAAAAGTATCATTTCCAACCACCATATCTAGAAATAATGATATGATTGAAATTATTGCAGTTGATATGAAAAGATATTTTCACAACCAGTCTCTCAGTTTTTAACTCTTTTGAAGAGTTTACATAAGTTAAAGTCACACTGGCATACTCCATAGATGGGCTGAATGAAAACTATTTGGTGTAAGATTCGCAAAATATAATTAACAAAGGATCTGCTGCAAGTTGTATTGTCAGTCTTTTGTCCAGAATATTATCTTTTTAATGGGAAGTCTTACACCAAACTCGTGCTGTCTGAATCTCCTCTTCACGTTTGATTTCTCAATGGAGAATTCTACAATGACGTAATGGGGGGGGGTGGGAAGTGGGTCGAATATTTGGCAGGAGAATGTTAATGTTTGAATGTCCCCCAAGAGTAGAAAGGTGGAAGCAAATTACTTACGTGGTCATATCTGTGAGAGGGGTTCTATCACCCCTGTACTTATAGCTACAACACACAAAGTGAGAGGATAGACTACTACAGAATTAGCCACAACAAGCAAGAGAGGTGTGTGATTATATTACAGCAAAGATACAGACAATCAAGATAGACTATCGCTACAACCATTTTTATACACTCATAGATTTTAGCATGGGAGAAAATCTTGTGCATGATTGGGACACTACAAAATACCAGATAATCTCAATTATACTTTAGAAATTTGAATACTGCCAAGATTACCTCCAATTTGACCAAAAATTTTCATGTTAGCAAAAGCAGACAATGAAGATAAGCATCACAATGAAGATGAGCATCTTCAGACCTCGGTGAAGACTGGCCTGTTTAAATGGACACATATTTTATCCATCAAGAAAGCATAATAATTAGGTGCAATATGGAGTTACTACACTGGATCAGATTGAAGCATGCATTGGAAACATTGTCATGTAAGTATACACACAGAGGTAACACTTTTGTGAAAAATGCCAATAAAGTAAGCATGAAGAGAAAACACAGTCCAGATTTACAACACTATTATCAACTAAGTGGGGTTAAATGACTACAGGGTTAAATGACTACAGTAAAGTAGAAAGCTTTGTGTGAGACTACACCAAATTCACACCAAAAGCAAGATAATATGTTTGCAGATATGGAGAAGACTCGGGCGAGGTAAGCCACAGAGATCAAGTTGACCAGTTGTCGATCAATTTTCGCTTCACCCACCTGTCCATACTATCCAGGTATGTCATACGTCTGAAGTGTTTGGCCAGCTTCACGGCAAAGATCACACTCGGCACAAAGAAGAAGATACACCACCCCAGAGAGAACCAGAAGCCATTCTACAATTATAACAACCATATATTAATATTGATACCACATAATACAGACAGAGAGAAAGAGAATTAAGGTTTAACATCGCGTTCAGCCACATAATACAATATTGAGCAAAGACTTCAATATTGGGCAAAGATATCAACAAATTCATTATTTCAATCAATCTGGTTAAACTAAACTATCATAGAACTGTCCAGAACTGTTAAACCATTACAGGATCACATTTTGCTAATCTTGTCTAGATTTTACCCAACTGATTTTATTGTATTATTTTAACTCTTGTCCAGCCGTCATTCTTGCAGAGTGAAAAAAATGAACTCATCGAGGACAGCAATCTATATATTGGATTCCCTCAAAATGACCCCCAGCTTCCTCCAATGCTGTTGCAAGGACAGGTACAGCTGTTGTAGATTTAGGCTAAAAGATCCCATGAGAACTCACCAGTGCATCCACGATGTATTTACAGATGCCATTAGTGACGATGCCGGTGAACAGGTTGTATATGACGTCACATTTTCCCACATCATTTTTCAGCTGTGCAATAGAAAGCAAAAGTTTAGAACTCAACCAGAAAAGTAAAGCAAATACAGTACAACAAATTAGTGGATATGGTAATACCTCTAATACCTCAAGCAGGGCTTGAATTGGCGGCCTGCAAATTGCAATTTGCAGGCCAAATTTGAGGTGTTGCAGGCCATGTGAAAATTCGCCTGCAAAAAAAAAAAAAAAAAAAAAAAAATTGCAGGTCATAATTTCTGTGGCAGAAATTGTTATTATCTTCTGTTCAGTGGATATTCTGGAGATCATTTTCGTCGACGGCATGTCCAAAAGGTAGAAAACTTTTCATCTTTTTCAACACAAAATACATCGTCGTGGTCGAGTTCAGATCGATGGCAAAAGTAAATATGTTCAGGGGAGTCTACTCGCGCATTACTTGGAAATAGAGAACTGTTGTCTCCCTTTACTGTCCTTACGCATGCGTGCGCCGCTGTTCTAGGAATCCTATTTCCGTTCGTTTGTTGCTGCTGAGAGACTGGCCAAAATGAACTGACAGATTAATTTGCCGGGCTGCCAAATAATGAAATAAATTGTGTGATGGCAAAAGTATCAACTGTACGATCGTGGGGGTTTAACGACTGGCTCAACATTACGAACGGCAAATTCAAACGGTGAGAAATTTTGAACAAGCTTGGATTAGCGGCACTCGTACAATCAAAAAAGATTGCGTGATCACACATTCGAAGGCAGAACCACATAAACGGGCGGAAACACTTGAACGTGATCGTTTCTACAGACAAAAAGAAATGCAGGTCAAATTTTGCAATTGCAGGTCATCTTGGATTTGACCTGCAAATTTTTTGGAAGGGTTTGTTTTTTGCAGGTCATCTCTCATGCTCTAAAGCGAGCCCTGTCAAGGAGTGAAATTTACCACCAAAACATCTGGGGGTGATAAAAGTTATTAGAAAAGCAACAAATGCAGGCAGATAATTCATTATTTCTTTGTTAATTCAATTTTGGAGTGTGATCAAATTTAATAGGAGTCAAATGAATTTAGGGGTGATTGAATTTTGATAGGGGGATGGAATTATTAGAGGGATTACCGTACTAGAGAAATCAACCCATGTTTTCCGCTTGTCTACATCATGATAAAAACTGGAGTGCACACAATGTTAACCTGATATAAACCAGAGATCAACTGTATGTGGACCCAATTGTTTACCCTATCATTGCTGAATGTTTTCCCGATTTCCTTGTCCTGATTGTGGTCATTGAATGGTTTGAAGGCTTTAGATAATTTATTCAATGAGATAGTCATTCCAAACATTCAGAATTTTACATACACCAACCATTCAGGATGACATCTTTTCGACATTAAAATCGACATAATTGTTTCAAATGAGCAGTTTTCCGCTGAATTGCCACAAAAAATGGATTTTCATTTTTGTAATTCATTTTCAAAACTGAAAAATCCATGGAAATTTTTACTATAGAAAATCCATCTGCATTGTCAAACATGCCAAATACATACTATTCATCAATTTTGACTGAGCATTTACAATAGCAACCTTGGGTATTTACAATAGCAACCTTGGGTATTTACAATAGCAACCTTGGGTATTTACAATAGCAACCTTGGGTATTTACAATAGCAACCTTGGGTATTTTTCTGTATGAACCAAGCTTTTTGTGCAGAATTAAAAAATCTGATTTTTACCTTCACAAACATAACAGCTAAAGAAGTTTCGCCTATGTAAATTTAACTACTCATTTGTTGACATGGCAATCCACTCTATTCAACATTTTTTACTTAGTGAATCTATATTTATGTGAATTAGAATGAACATTTTTTTTAGTGAATCTATATTTTTATGCATTAGAATGAAAATGACCCTGATGACCCTCATATTTTACTTTTTATATTCATATAAAACATTGTGACTGAGATTATCTTCAACATACTTTTATGGTTTATTTTTCTTCATTTTCCCCCATATATTAATGCCATACGTATGGTTTCCACAGGGCTGTACATATTATACATGCATTAGGTTATCATGTGACCCCTCGATTGTTCTTTTCCTTTAACCATGTTAAAGCGAATCACAGTGAATATTCCTATGAAATCTTCCATCACAGGATCAGTTGAGGTAAACTTACAGCATTACTGGTATAGTTGATGAATGAGTCAACCACCTTGAAAACCCTGTTAGCGTAGTTTCTGGCTTCCTGAAAATATAACAGGACACTTGTTTTTCAACAAACAGAATTAGTTCATAATACATTCATCAGAGTTCATGCAACATTTAGCACAATGCTATGATCAATCCCAAGATATCTCAGCAACAAATTCTCGACGCACACAGATCCGACTCGATTTTCTGTAACATTTGTCAACAGTCAAGAAAAGTGAGAACATTTTGAAGAAACTCATGGTGGATCGAGAAATATATTTCTAATTGTGCATCTGAACCAAATATCTATCCCGACCCTCGGCCCATCACAATATCTGCCTTTAACAAATCAAGCTTATAACAGGGCAAAGTGGGAAAAAGGATTTGTAGAATGGGAAAGGATGGTCACAATTAAATATTTTCACACGGCATGTGAAGGTAACCAATTCGGCGCACCATGCCACTTTGTTTGCAATGCCTTATGCCAGTTCCTAGAATGCCCCAATTTCAAGAAGCTCCCTAAGCAAGATCCAAACCACAGTCACCTCCAGGAGATCGACATGGACATGATGAAGGCTCTAGAACATCTATTACAACCTACCTGTTTCCTGTTTGTTTAGTTTTCTTTATCAATTATCAGACTTTGGAATCAATTAGTTAAGAAAAGGGCTTAATTGACCTCATGAACACTCTCAGAAATCACCTTTGTAGTGAAAGCAATGACATACCTGTTTGACAATGCCTGAGCCGTTGTTCTGGAGGAAGGTTTCAGAACTTTCGAGAGCAGCAATCAAGTTATCCACCGCAGTCTGGAGAGTTGAATACAAGCACAAGAATTCTACATATTCCATAGAATATTTATATCACATCATTGGCTATAGAAAGAACAAAAGTTTATCCACTTAAGTTTGAATATTTGTTCTTTGTAAGAAATATTTGCAAAAAATATACTTTCTTGCTGTTGACCATCAGAATTTCAAATACCCAAGCTGTTTTTTGAAGAAAGTTTACCCATACGGAGTTACTAAAATTTCCATCTTGACCTTCATTACAAAACCCATACTAGCTAGAGACAGACATGGACAGTGATTTCAACAGTGGTGCACATTTAACATGCCGATATATGCTCTTTCATGATATGTTAATCTATGCTCTCTTACATGAAATATTAATTATATATGCTCTGCCATTACATCTGTGATCATCTGTTTTCGAGTTTTTTGTATGACTGGCAAACTTTTCCTCAGAGATATTTATACATGTATACGCTTTGTCTGTCGAGATTTTATTTCAATGGGTTGATGCAGATGAGATTATTCATGCTCTGGCATGCTCATTCATTGTTCAAATCTGACAAGATAACAAATATTTATGGCCAATTATTGAATGTACAGAAGCAGGGAAATGAAATCATACTTACTGGAATTTGTGCCTTCAGTACTTCTACAGAAGCAATCTGAGCCTTCAAGTCATCCTGTTTAACAGAGATTGATATGGCTTTTTATATGTATAGATGACACATATGGTCATTCTCCCTTATGACTCCACAAATGATTGGCACAGGTCGGGCATTGTTGTATGATGCTTTGTATAATGTAACTTTGAAGGCAGCTTATGAATACACATTCATATGAATACAACTTGACCTGTCCTTAAACGGGAGTAATGTACCGAATTAAAGGTCAAGATGCTACCTCAAGTTTGTTCAGTCAAGACATTTTTACACACATTTGTTCAATCCATTTGACCACTGTGACCTCTGAAAGTAGGTCAACGTGAACCTGGAATAACTGTGACCTAGAGGTGCTCATTAGGTACAACTGAGGTAAGATTGAGATCCCAGTTTAATTCGTTCAGAAGATACAATGTTGACAAAATCAGCAACGCATTTTGATCTAACAGACTAACCACAATTTTAATCATATAATGAAGCATCTCCATGAAGATCAAGAGACTAAGATTTGGCTATAGCTGGGCAACTTGAAGGGACAAAAGTAGTTGACACCAAACACACTATATATAAAATTGAGAATGTCCAGTGACATTGGTCATGATAATCCAAAGGATTGGATAAACCAATCTGTCATGAAGCAGATTTAGTGAGACACTGATTATTACAATTTTATATTTAAATGCATCTGATGCAAAAACATTATGATCTAGCTGTTCCCCATACATAATACTGAATTTAGAACGATTCATGGCCACCATAGATATTCAATGCTGGTGAATTCTCGATTGGGGATCCAATAGATCAAACTCGCTTGAGTTTTATTTTGCCATAAATTATAAACTGAAAGGAGTCGGAGAGAAAATAAATGCACAGAATTCCATCAATACAAGAACAACATGGTAGGCCATATTAAACTTAAGGGACGAAATCCATGCTAACTGCTATCAGGTGGGGGAGGAATATTTTGCAATATTCGACAGTACACCCTGTGGTTTTAATATTACAAAATTAAATGTCAGCCGGGTTTAGCGAACCCAAGACGAGAAGCTCACCGAGCTATTTCTAGCTTGTAGTGATCACTGGATTGTGAAGTCACTAGTAAAGTGTAATAGTTTTTGAAAACAGCTCCGTGATAGTGATATTGGCCATGTAATCCAGACAATCCACATTAATCCAAGTAATCCAGGTAATATCACTATTAATTCAATCCCCCTATCAAAATTCAATCACCTCCAATTTTTGGGACAAAATTCAATCAGCTGTTCCAATAAATTTTATCACTCTTTCAAATCTTTGAAATAGTGAAGAAATAATGGACTATATGCTGGATTTTGAACCATTTTATCAACCTTCTATTCTACTAAATTTGATCATCACTGATTTCATAGCAGAAAATTTCTCTTCGTGTGATTGAGTTATTAGAGGGATTACTGTAGTATAATGCAGTCTGTAGTATAAAGTAGATTTAGAGTCTGAGAAATCTGTGGTGTGCGAGAATTATTTTTACTCAGACACAATAGGAATACCTACCACAGCTGTTTGAAGGTTCTTATATTCATTGCTCTCTATGGCATCCAGGATATCAGCTTGTGTGGTCAATTCCTAAAAGATTCAATATATATGTAAGAAAATGCAATGCAAAGAGTAAGTGAGTGAGTGAATATGATTTAACATTGCTTTCAACATTATTTCAGTCATATCACAATGTTTGTTTCCTATTCTTTTCACCTTTTCACACCAGAAACCACACGGGTAAGGTCCTGTTCCTCATAACACCTGGGACCCATGGGTGGGGTCCTATTTCTTTTCATACCGGGGAACCCACGGATGCCCCATTTAATCACGTCTTATGACAAGCTCTCTGAGGAAATGGAATTACTTATCATTGTTTACTTGATTGACACCATCCCAAACACACTGTACCCCAAGAATCTAGCCTAACTTTTAGGTCCTCAATAATATAACACTGATTCTGATAGAAGGTTAATACTATAGGATTTTAATAACAAATGCATCTCATTTCAACCCAGTTATACTGCTGAAAATCTATGAAGGTGGTTAAATTAGGTGTCACAATAACATCATTATAGAGATGTTACACTGTACTTCTTTACCAACTTTCCCTTTCTGAGAACCAGCTAAATATTTGTCAACTATTAAAACTCCCCTCAAGCATGTCAAGTTGTAGGAACAGTATTTTAATTTGAATAGTTCTTGTGTATATGGTGATGTCAGACCATGGAGAGATGTGTACAGCTCAGTCAGTAGTTGTTGTCTCCTCTTCTGTTCAAGGGTGACCATGTTAAACCTTTTTAGACAAAGAATAGACACTAGGTGCTATCATAACCACAACAGAGCAGGGTTCATCCAGGAAATATTCCAGGAGTTTTAAGGACTTTCCAGAAGGTGTATAAACCCTGAACAGTGTCCTCTCTTGGGTATGTTCTAGTACAAATACCTGATGAATATAATTATGAACATATAATTATAAAATGCCAAAATTCTAATACTCTTACAGCGTGGTAAATTTCTCTTACAGTGCGATAAATTACTCTTCTAGTGTGATAAGTGACACAAAGACTGTTCTTCTTTAAAGACATGAGCACCCATGTTCAATATGAGCAGCCAATTTTCGAAACAGAAACTTACGGTTTTCTCTGGTTGCGGTATAGATCCTGCTAGTAGTCTCAGTTCAGCTGCTTTTTCTGATAGGTGAACTTGAGTTAGGTTCTTATCAAGCTGTAAACATGGAAAGATAAACCAGAATTACATGTAGTTCAACTTTACACATCACACTTCACAATTTCTCATAAATAAACTACATGAATTCAATACTAAGTGAAGGTGATCAAATGCTGGTAATATCTGAACACATTTCCACTGTTTTTGTTTCAGTTGACACCCAGGGTTTTGATGGAAGTTGGTAAATATATCTGAATGAACCCATTTCAACAGTTTTGCCTAATTCAGTGCCACTTTTACTGGGTTCTACTTTGAAGCGGCAGAATTTTTTTTATCATGTTTGCTAAACCTGTCCAATTGATCAACAGGGTTAATATTGTTATAGTTCAGTTCCCCGACCGGCGCCATACAAACAGAGCTGAAGGGAAATTCTCGCCAGCTACAAGCTAGTACAGGCACTGGTGAACCCACTTCCTACCACACACCTCCCCATCATGAAGAACTGCCATCCTCAAACTTGATGCCCCCATTCCCTCCCTTGAATCAACCCATAATATCCCCTGCATAAACTCAACTCGACAATGACTTCATCATCAACCACAATTTCTACACTTCCTCAGCGCAACAACCTGATCATCAACCCAACCCAATCTCATCCCCACGAGAAGACTAGCAAAGACACTGATGTTGCGGTGGCCAATCTTCCCCGGCCGGGGTTTGAACCACAATACTAGCTCAGCAGCCTTCCCACTGAGATAAAGAGAAATTTCCTGCTACCTACAATCTAGTACAGGCACTGGTGAACCCGCTTTCTATCACAATATGCTAATAATATATCAATACAAGGTTTTACAAGTTTCAGTTGGATTTTCCCACGGAGAAGTATAGGGAGAGCTGTGGTAGGAACCACCCCGAGTTGCACAAGTTGAAACATTCGCCAGGCTATTTCTAGTCTGTGGTGATCACAAGCATTGTTCTTTTATTGGCCAAGTCATAAGGCACAATGCACCAAAAGCAGACCCAATTCGAGGTGATAAGCGGAATGCAAATTCTGACCCCAATTTTTGGCAAATAAGGCTCAAAACATCCCCCTACAAAGCTTACCCATTAGTTTCTCTCACCGGTATCATAGAATGAGATAAAAAAGCAGTTCACATATACGGGAGCTATAATCACAGGGCTTCGTGTTAGCAAATCGCACGCGAGCTAAAAATAGCTCACGTAAAACCTACAAGGAGAGCTGCTGCGTGAGCTAAAAATCACTCTCGCCAAAAGGCTTACGAGAGTGAAACTACATTTGACAGTTCCCTAGTTCGACGACTCTCCACCTTAAATGCAGGGTCCTGATTTGCTACAGAGGTCAGATGTGGCATGTAATTTAGCACAGATTAATCAGAAGAACTACATTCCAATTCCAATAAACATTTTATTCAGCAAGTGTAAAATTAATAATCAACTGACCACGGCTCGATATATGTCTCATAACACTGTGTTTCGTAACAAATGTTGTCCCAGTGATGTATCGCTGAACATCCTTTTTGATTTGGCCCTTGAATCCCGAGTCCTTCGTGATTTTCTCGCTGTGCTTGGCACACAGAGTACACCAAATGTCGGCTACCTTCCCATCTGCCGTCGGATGGCACCGAATCCGGCCCCCAGTATTCCATTTATTCATGTATTGAACGTTGAAACAGCAACTGTTGTTTGTTCGGTCATTTTGTGTCAACCTCGTTTTCACAAAGGCTGCACATAATAACGCATAATATGATTGGTCAGACAAGTTACGTTAAGCCAATCAATGAGGTCGTATTAGCGACACAAAATCTGGTGCACTTCCGCCTATTTCATCAGCATGGTATTCTATCCGGTAGAAACAACACCACCACCACTGGCAATTTTGCTCCCTGGTGTGTTATTTATCGAGGATTTTTAAGCCATCCCACTGAGAAGTAAAATAAATATTTACGCGCGTGATAAATAGTGTACGCAGAGATAATTTTACGTGCGCACTACGTGCGGGTGCGCGATCGCGCGCGTCAAACACGAAGCCCTGAATCATGCCGACAAAGTAGAGGATAACCTTGCCAGTCATAACTCAAGGAGAAGGATTTAGTACGTACCTCAGTGTTGAAGCCAGCAGTGTCCACATTGACAGCAGTTTTGGTATCCTCCAGTTGTGTACGTAGCTCTGGTGTAAGGATGGTCAGTGAGGAGAAGTCAATGGCTGTGTCTAACGTGTCCATTTGGGTGTCTATGTCTACTGTCTGAGTACAAGATATACAAATATACATTCTACATTTACTTTAATTTCATTCAACATTTTGCATCAAGTTCAGTGAATTTGCAGAAGTTAACGCTGCCATGAATGTTCCAGCGAATACATGCTTTAATCCAATAAGAAACATCTTGCTGCATTTGTTTCAGACTCTACAATGGAAGCAGATACCAGAACCCATTCTGTAACACAAACTTGGCCATACCTTTCCACCAATAGGACGTTCCACGAGAGCTTCTCTGTTCTTCATTTAGAGGAACTATTATCACTGAAACTGCACTGGATAATTTATTCACCACAGAGCAATTAGAGAGGAGCATATGCTAATCCCTCTAATAATTCAATCACAGGAAGTGAAATTTCCCACCATATAATCTGGATGTGATCAAATCTATTAGAAAAGGAAGATGACAAAATGGTTCAAAATCATGTACATAACCCATTATTTCTTTGTTATTACGGTAAGTTCCCTAAGTATTCGTGACCGGAAGTGAATATCGCAGTCGTGAAAAACTGACCACTTCCGAATAGTTTGTGCAGGTCAGTTTAGAAAAACGGACGTTTTCGTAAATTAGAGTCCCCATATTAAATGCCCATACCGTTCGACAATGAAAGGTCACAATACGTCGACTGTGGTGTTTCTTTAATTTTGTGATATTTACCCAGACAGCACTCTTATATGATATAAGATGACAACCACGAGACATTCACTATACTTTGTGTGTAGAATGAAGCCTAATATACTACGTGAACTTCAGTGGTACGAACTCGTGTGGTCGAGAAAAAACCCCGAAGCAAAAACCCGGGAAATGTTTGTTGTGCGTTTAGATTTGTCAGGCAATAATTCGCAATTGATGAAAGGATAAATAAAGCATTCTTTCTGCTCTTTAACCATTAAATTAGGTTCGAATAATTGACTGCAATGATCGGCTGACAATGAAGAGATTAGTTTCATCGGACGCCCGGCCAATTTAAAATCACAAATTTGCGTATATCCTTGTATTAGTACATACGGGACAAGGGCATATTCTGTCACTTAGACATTCTGATATTTTCTTTATTTTCTCTTCAGGACATGCTTGAACTCTTGCAGAATTTTTTTTCACGGCCGAGAAGACTAGGCACAACTATTCCAGTGACGCCAATGATGTTACCGGGAAAATATATAACGATCTAATGAAGAAACACAGATTACGTCATTTTCAGATTGAGAATCAAACCTAATAATTTCTTGATTGCTCTTCATAGGGAAATATTGCGGAAGGGCTTTTCAAACTGTTTATGTCAATGAAACGAACAGCAAATTAAGCAAGCGCCCGACACTATCTGAAGACCCATATCAGGGCCAATTCGACAATCTTCCCAGCTGGAAGGAGCTCATCCCGCCATGAATAGCGGCTAAACGAAAGGCATGAATTGCTTGCCCATTCTAACAATTCACTGTATCCCTTCGATCCTTTGTTAACAAATGTATGCTAATACTTTCATAGAATTTGGTGGGGTCTGTAGACATGGAAGAATGAAAGTTTCAACATGCCACGTGTTGGTTGTACATTTTCCCACCATACGGAGTTGCAATAACATCACGTGATCAATACTTGGATAGCATGGCACGTGGGCCAAACTTTCGCTTGCACACGGTTCCCGCTTCATAATATATTCAGCCAACACAACCTCAATATATTATGCCTTCGTAACAGTGAGATCACGACTCTCATGAAAAATAACAAAAAAATTGGTTCAATCTGTTTCAGATGTAAATGTATTCTGGAATATTTCTGACGAAAGACAGATCTATAGATGATGACGAAACAGCCAAATGTACAACCGTGTTTTTATCTGATATTACCTCATGGGTTCAGCAAAATTCATTCACATTTCAGACAGTATAATTTAGAGAATAAGTAGATAGAGAACCTATTAGTTTATTCCATCTTTTTATTTTTTTAACTTTTAATCTCAACCCACTATTCCGACCTCCGCTTCAGTTGCTATCAAATAACCGCCTATGGCAGTGATGTAAGTGGACTTTTGTCAAAAAACCTGAAAATACTATCCTAGCACTTTAGGCCTGGGTGCAGGGGCCGCCTAGGCCCCTGGAAGCTCTGGGGTCCTAGATGGCTGGAGATGCATTCGAGCCAATTTCTGGCAAATAAAATAAGAAAATATGATTGGCAAGCCACTACGTTTTTTTGTGTTGTTTTTCAAGCAAAACCTGTTTCATAATACACCCTCATTCTGATTCTGAAATAAGCAAACTTATTTTGAAAATTAATTTCTGTAAATTTATTCAGAGTTTGCCTTTCTGTCCAAAAAAGATATATTTGCTTCCGCTGGTTTTTGTAGTCCTGAACATGAAGCCACGTCATGTATATTGGTGGGGGTACCGTATGGCAAAGTACAAGTAACATCATTCCTACTACCCTCCTGCATAGATTTTGTTGCTGTAAATAATACAGGCAGTGTCTGGTTTGACAGTTTATTTTTGCGTCTTGACAGATGCTTTGCCGATTTTGCGTGAGCTTGTAAAGATTTTTTTCCTGAGCTGCCGTAACGTACTCTATCACTACAAATGGTACATTCAGCCAAACCTGGCAAATTGAGTTTCCTTATGTAGTCTGAAAGGTGATCCCCGTAACAGTCTTTGTCCTCCAGCCATGACCAATGAAACTTATTTTTGATACTCTTATCCACCTCATTGATGACGTCTATGGCGGCACTGCGATGTAACATGCTCATGATTTTCACTTCGATTTTCACTCCGGCAAAAAAGGCGCAATTTTCACTTCAGACTGCCACGCAATATCCCATAATAGTCTCGGCTGCTAGCGATTTGAGCGCCAGTACTACAGGGGAGACAACTCTAGTTGTCTCCCGAGTTGTCTCCCGTATCACGTGGCGGACAAATCATTATAAAAATGGCGACTACGTCGGTTCTTCGCTAGAGACGATCGGGATCCAATTTTGAGGATCAAAAATGGTAACAATACATACTTTATCAAGATCAGGTAAAAAATGCGTTTTTGAACGCTCAAATATCGATTTAGTCGACATCAAGTATCACTTTCCTGGTAAAACCGGACGAGAATCTAAATTTCTATAAAAACGGAATTTTTTCCAAGTTTCAACAAAAAACCGGATTTCTGGCAAAAACCGGAAGACTTACATCACTGCTATGATCTCGGCTATCTTATGTAAACGTCTCTTCCGACATTCAACTTTTGTGTCAATAGTCAAGTCAGAAGTACCATAATATCTTCACTAATAGTGTAAAAAAAACTCGCTCAAAAGGACTTTCAAGGCCTTTAATTTTCAATATAAAAATTATGCACTTTTACAAACTTTTAAGGACCCATGCGAACAATGACACTGCGCTCAATGACGCCGTTCCACGCTTTTTACGGCTATGAAGATTCCGATGCAGCCATATGTCACAGTTAATCCTGCACGTCACAGCTTTCCTTTCATGATAATTCTCTGAATAATATCCTCGTTTCTATCTTATCCAGGGGTGATTGAAGAGAATAAGTCTGTACTTTCGGTATATGCATCACCGCGAATTTCACGGCCATACAATATTCTGAATCGCCGCGTTCGTTGGAAATGATACGTTTCTAAATTATTTTTGTCTGAACAGTACAAAATATGTTTTCAGTATATCATAGCTGGGAATCTCAACATTCGTGTCTTCGGAAAAAAAAATCCGAAGTCGGACCCAAACAGGCGCGTTTCTGATTTTAGGGCGAGGCGCACATGGCATACAGTCGCCAAAATTAATGCAACTTGGGGTTGGGGTTGATCGTAAATCTCTACCCCGCGACTAAGAAAATCCGTGGTTCAAATGTCCGGTCAAACTTCAGCATTATATTTTTTTAAGACCGAATGAAACGTAACTTCCAGTTCTTCATTTTGATATTTTCAGTATAATATCGAATGTATGCTCTCTTCAATCGGCAGTGTTTAATATCGCACGTCCCCGTAAACCGGCAATATTCCCAATTTAATGACGATGAGAAATCGCGGTTTAAACATTGGATACATTTCGTTTGAGACATAATGAAAATCAACTTAGTTGTTACAATTGGTTATGTTCAAGATGCTCAAAAAGTTTGCAAGGTTTATCAAATACTAATTCTAAGGAAACTCGTTGATCTGGAAGTTTTTCCATCGCACAACTATAATATTATCAATCTCGCGACCACAATAAATGGGGGATTTTCGAATAGTTAGGACCGCGGTTTCTCGCGAATGGGCCGTTTTCGATTACTTAGGGAACAGTGTCACGTGACTTGGCGAAAAATGCCCGTTTTCGAATTTACTTAGGGTCGCGAATACTTAGGGAACTTACCGTACACTGATTTTCGAGGGTGTACAAATTTATCAAATCCACTGATTGAATTTGCCTCCAAAATAGGAGGTGACTGAATTTTGACAGGGGGATTGAATTATTAGAGGGATTACCATAATCCACCAGGTTACTGGGTTATATATGTGATAGTACAGACATTATGTTGACTGAAACTGACAGACAACTGAAAGGGTTGATCAATTTGGGAATTAAAGATGGTATTATATTTCTCATACAATTTTTGGCAATACATGTATATTGAAACAGTCAGATTCCTCCCAGTATACGACAGGAGTTTTGTAGTTTGATGGCAGAATTTCATGAAAATTCATCCCAATTCATTCAGGCCAAAAAACAACAACATTGAATTATGATTCTCAAGGATTCTCACGTCAATCAGATCTTTTGAAATTGATTTAAGTTATCAAGTTTTGCATTTTAAGTTATCAAATTATTAGTGAACTTAGGGCTATTCCAGCAAAAAGTGTGGGGGGGCCTTTGACGGCACTTTGAAAACGTGTCGGTAGGTGGTTGTACAAAAAATAAAATGCTCCCTGTGGGTACTTGTTGTCTGACTTGACCCCTTCCGATAGGTACTTGGTGTTTTTAGATGTTCATTAATTTGTGTCGGTTGTGCATTCTTGTGGAATAAAAAAATAATGTCGGTTGGTTCGCCGTGTGGTGAAAATATATCGAGGAATTTTGCGAGTTTGACAATGCAAATGTGCCGTTTGGACTGCAAAACCCGGTCATTTTATCGCGTATGAAGTTCGGAAATCTATAAACCTTGTTCCCATTGCCGTACCCTGCGGATCCACTTACATTTCGGAGTTCATAACATGACCATGGACAAGGCGAAGGCGGGCTTTGGGAATGCGGTGTACGAGCTTTGACGAACCAACAAGGGAGATAAATCGGGTAGCAGTCGGCTTTTTCCGTGAACGAGGTCAGGTTGACATGACTGGTACCGTACCACATTTGTCGAACTGTGAAAACACGTGGTATCGAAAGTAAACACACTTGTCGGGCCGTCGTGTGACAGACAGAATGCGGAGACGACTGCGACAGTGTGTGCAAATTGTGTTGTAGACCTACTACTTCCTATATGAGCGCATGAACGATGTTGAGTGGAGATTTTGTTGTTTTTCTGACAGCCGAACAACAACAACAACTGCAAGTTACAACTCCGGGAAAAAGTCCTCCTGATAATATTAGGCCAACCACTTACAGGCAGGTTTCGTTTGACAGGCAAAGGCAATCGTTAGGATACCGGTATTCCTGTATATTGCAGAAAGAAACAAATGTGAAATCCAAACGATATAACAGGTTGGGTTTAATAGCTCATATGGGCTACTATTACTGTACTATAACTAAGTTGGATTACATTATCTCATTTCGGGTATAGTGCATCGTAAAGTTATGCCATTCTGTTTATTGTTTGTTTAACTAAGTTTGAATGATACCAATGTGATACGCAGCAACATGTTTTATAAAAAAAAGGAACATGAAACAAGATAATCTCCGAAACAAGATAATCTCAGAAAAAAATTAATTGTAATTGTCACAAGGTAACAATGGCTGAAGTATTAATAGCAGAGCTTTGGATTATATTTTGCTACTAATGACTGACTCTAGTCGGAATATCAAACTTTACAATAGCAGTGTGAATATCTAGTCAGATGTTGATAATTGTTCATATATGTGATATTAAAAACTTGAATTTGAACCCTGTGGTGTTTGCTTAATTTCTGTGTACATACCCTCCAATAATTTAACCACAGGTGCTCTTCTAATCTGCAACAATTCTCTTTAAATATTAACTCTTTTTCAACTCCTAACTCTATCTTTCATTGTAATCAGCAGCAGGGGGTGGCGCTCGGGCGAAGTGTGAAGCCCCCCCCCCCCCCCAAACTATTCCAATCGCCCCCTGCTGCTTAATCAGTTAATTCTGGGCAGCTGTCCCTAAATATATGCCTTTTGTCCTGCAGATGTCACCTGCAATAGTTCTTGTGGTTGAATTATGGAAATGTAAAAATTATGTGCACAGCAGCATATCTGTGAAGAAACAAGACAAATAATGTTCCTTGTCTAAAATATTTCTTCTTAGTCCTTAGTGTGGTTCTTATCATTAAGTCTGTAACGTGGATACAGAAGTATTCTTAAAGCATGTCTGTTGAAGGAAAACGCCATCCACTGCAAAGTATACATATAACAATAATCTTTATTTCATGAGGAAATCATGCCTGGTGGAAAAGCACACTTGTGATCCTGAAAAAGAAAAAGAAACATGTATTAAAAGTATCAAATTAATATGAAATTAAATAATTGTTGGTGGGTGGGTGGTTTGGAAAGTCAGTGAATATATACGGTGGGTGCTTGGTGAAAAATTTTGTGGCGTTAAGCCGTTTTTTAGAAAATTAATCATTGTTGGGGGGTTGTTGGTAAATTTCATAAAGGCATCCGGTAGGTTCTGGGGGTATAAATAAAATCATGTCGGTAGGTGGTGGGTGTTTTTTGGAAGTGCCTTCAAACCCCCCCCACTTTTTACTGGAATAGCCCTTATCATACTTCACATTTACTGTTCTTTTTTCATTCAGTATACAATCCAACATGTTTCACACAAAAAACAATATGTATTTTTTCACCAGAACGAGTCACATCAGATCATCAGGTCAACTGACTGTCTTGTGAGGGAACTATGGGTTGCTATATCACACAATGTGGAATATCAATTGCCTTTATGAAGTCCAAAATCATGTTGTTGAGATTATGATATAGCATCAACTTACAGATTTGTAATCCAATTGTTTATTGATGTCGAATAGGTTGTCTAGTTTCAATGCAGTCCAGGCAGCTTTACCACTCTGACAGTCTCTGTGAAGGGGAGAAATAATGAACGGTATGTAAAGTATACAGTTTCAGAGACTTTATAATTCATTGAACGCATGTGTCAAATCAGCCAGCGAGCAGACATGTCAGTTAGCACTGAATAAAATGTCTAAATTAAGGTACATGTTTTGCGTGATAACATAGCTCCCCAGGCTTTCGCGGTAATATGTCAAAATATAACACAATCCAATCATACTACATGTAATTTGTAATAATTTACAACAAAATAAGTTTTTTCTCAAATGAAAATATTATTGCAATCAGAATGACAATATTACAGTTCCTATGAACTTCCACATCACAGGGTTTTTCACTATTTACAAGGAACGAATGACCACAAATTCCTACAGTGAGGGAATGGGGAGATATGTACTGTACATGTAGTATTCAGGAAGTCCACATGGCTGTGACCCCTCTTCACACTGGGGGCAGGCTTCCATAAGGGTAGCATTGCGAAAAACTCTCCATAAATACAGAAATATCTATTCCTAGCCACTGATTATTACGTATTTGTTGACGATATAAATTTCACAAATCTTACTGAAGTTTCAGAATTTTCAGTGAATAAGAAGAAATATATTAATCTAAACAAACTTTGGGCAACGTCAAAGCCTACACATTTGTCCCAGTCAGTCAGCAGAGTGAAGGGAAATTAACCAGCCATCCTTTTCATCTGGCTCAGTGACAGCTGGATGTATAGGGCACAGTATTGAAGAACTGCCACCCTGAACTTACTTCAATACTCCACCGAGAGTCATGGGAATGGTGTTGTTGTTGAATAACTGCTTACTGATGAAGTACCCTTCTCCCAGTGGACCACCAGATTTATCCAGCAGCTAGAAATGGAAGACAGACTAAGATCAGCTCAATATTGTTCAAAATCTCTGAACTATCTGAACTCTCTTTGGTTGCATAGACTGGAAAATTACTGTGAGGATTACAGGCCATCTCATCTGTATATTTTTGGACCATAGTATCCAGAAAATTACCTTTTTTAGGTGATTACAGCTACATGTCTGTTCATTAGAAATAAAGCTTGTATATTGGCTCAACATGTAACTTGAGTATTTAATTATAGAATTTAACAATATCATGCTGATGTTGGATATGTGATTTCATTAGAGAAAAGCTCTATTTTTTTTATTCTGATACACGATCGTATCAAATATTCCATTAGCAAGCCAGACTTTTGGAGATTATACTTACATCAGTGTATAGCTCCGAGTTGAAGTCTGTCAATGGTTGACAGATCCACTTCTCTAGTGGAGCACCAAGAGCAAACATCATAGAGGTGAGCAGCATGAGAAGCCAGGTGAATATGAATATAAAAGCAACAGCCCTGAAATACAGAATAATAGATATAATATCAATCAACAATACCCCAAGTTGCTATTGAAGCACATCGCTATTGAAAGAGGATGAACATAGAACGTTGTGTCCCAATTAGAGATACATCCCAAATTTTTTTTTTTTTTTTTTTTTAACTCGGAAAATCAAAATCGAGACTTGTTCGGAGATAATTTCAATCAATTAACTGTCATATTTGGGTCAAGACTTAACAAATTTGACTGTCTTTGGGATTTCAACTGTTTTTTTATAATTGGGGTTTAGATCCTAAACAAAATAAATTTGCTGCGCTGAATGGAGGGCGTACCCAAAAGTAAAGAAATTTTAAGCCCTGGATGAGTAGATTGATTCTACCAGTCACAGTAGCAGGTTCAAGTTATATGGTGATCAACATGTATTTGGTAAGCATCTCTGCCTGGGTAGCAATGGATAGATCCCCGTCACAACACTCTCTATGTTTATATTTTGGGAAGTATATATATACTTAACTAAATAATAAGTTGACAATAATTTCATTGATGAAAGTATACTGACCCTGTTTTAAATAAGGATGCTTTTATAAACTATATTCACATAATTACTGCCAGGTTTTCCAGTTCACTACAGTTTCCATGTTTAGGCATAGAGAGATCTGTGCCAAGAACTACCCTGACCGACACACTTTGGCCAGACCAATATTTCTGGGGGGTTTTTCATGCGGATATTAGTTTTTTTTCAAGATTGGAAGCGATATTAAAAATAAACCTGGACATTTGAATATCACCCCTTTCTTACTGTGGGTAGATGAGTTTCTGACCCTGTTCATAATGCCTAGAATCTTGGAGAAAAAAAAAACTGCCCATGAAACAAAAAATAAAATTAATGTGGCCTTACCTGGCTATATTTTCTAACACCCGATGATCACTTGAGTGGGAAATGGATCTAGTGGGAGCTCCAGATTGATCTCACTGATATTCTGATGGATCTAACTGATATTCTAATGAAACTCCTGATGTACAATGTATCACAAACCAACAAATGATGTCAAAGCAGTAATTCATCCCCGAGGATTTCTCCATTTATTTATAATATTGAGAACTCAATAGGCTATCCTTTCTTTCATCCCATTTATCTGATTCAGTGTCAGTATCACAGAATTCTGACACGGAAAGTTATAACTTCAGTAACTCACGCCATGAGCATGTTTCCTCCGGAGTTGGAGACACAGCCCCTCTCTGTGGGCAGGGCCTGGCTGTCTCCCCCGCACAGTCCCATGATCAGACCAATGAACATCAGTAACACAATCAGCAGGATGATGCAGGCCAATCCAATGCCTCCATACCACCTGTCAATCACAACAGTAGAATCACCAAGGGGAAGAATACTGTCCAATCAATAACCACAAGAATTTAAGTAACAGTATCACAGTCATATAAGGTGCTAATGTAAATGGCTTATTTTTCACACAGAACTTTCGCTTTTTTCATGGTGAAAAATGGTTTATTAGATGTTTGCCAGAAATTGGCATGGGAACATTTTCGGTGAAACATAGCCTCCATTAATATACTTTCGATCATATGATGCTGAGTAGGCCTAATGCATTGAACAAAGAGAGAAAGTGGGAGAGCTAGACAGAGATGATTGAGTTCTGCCTATGCAGGTCTTCCATAGTGAGTCACTCGTTATTGCTATCCTTACACTCATCAGGCCTAGGACTCCACACAGTAAATATTGCTTTGGTTCTTGAAATCATATTGCAAAGGAGAATTATTAAAGTAGTTTATTAGCTGTTTACTAGAATTTGACATCAAGAATTTAATGTCTGGAGATTGTATCAAAACATCCAATTTAAGTTGTCTACAGAGGGCATGTGACTTTTCCCATCGTCAGCAGGAAATATAGAATTATCAAGCAAAAATCAAGCGGCATCAAAGTAACTTCCATTTAATACCATGTTAATGATGGCTGAGGAGAACTGATTATGACACAGCATCTACCTCAGCAATTGTTGGATGCTGTGGCAAATTGTGAGGGTTAGTATTATAAAAGAATCTACATGTACTTGTAAATTTCTGCTCCAAGAATAATCTCTTAACTCCCATGATGAAGCCTTTATCATATGACCTGTCAAATTTGTATGACAACTGCCATCTAAGGTGGATCACGGGGCAAAACATTTTGCCTGGTGACCTACCCTTTTCAGTTACTGTGAATACTAAGAAACTGGAACAAAACACTTTTTTTTTACTGATTCAGGTTTTCACAAGGTACACAACTTAATGGGTTGACAAAACATTTTAGACAGGGGCACATACAGATGACAATGTGGGGAACTTCCCAGCTATGAACATGTGGATGTTTGGCTCACTTACCTGTACTTGTTATACGTGTTGGCTAGATCAAAATATTCATCACCAGTTCCCTTGTAGGAGGACAGGTCAACATTACCCGTCAGTGTAGACATCTGATCATTTATTGTCTTCAGGCCAGTGTTGGAAAACGAATCCACCTGGCTTACAATAGCTGGAAAAATAGTACCGAAAAATAGTACAGACAATGTACGTGTACATGATGTAAGTGCACATGGTGGTCTCTGCTCAAAGAGTTACATCCCCTATACAACAAGCTCTCTTTTGTTCGAATTTAAACAATTAAAACCTGTCTCAATTAACTGACTACACTATGCTCATGCAGGCATGATGGCAAAAGAATATTGTGTCTGTTGTCGCAGTACCCAGGGGATTATATTCAGCATATGCATGTATTGATCACTTTCAATGACCCAAATTGAGAATATTTAAAGGTTATACCAAATGACTCTATACTACTTTGCATTAAAACATACCCAATAGTGTTCCAAACGACAAATTAGTATTTTTTTCTCGAATAATGTCGTCGAAGTGGGTTTTAGGACACGAATAGCACACATGTGGGGGGAAAACGTATTGGAGCCGTGACCTCTGGTACATGACGTCACAACCTGATTACGATTGCGCCCTAAACGTCATAGTCTATGACGTCGGGCGTTGTTACGAAAGATTCACCCAATTGTGGGAGTTCTAGCGTGATGTCGCTGACATTTTGACGTCACAACAGGCATTTGAGGGAGATCGTAATCAGGTTGTGATGTCACAGGTCAAGCGGTCACAGCTTTCGCCGTTTTGAAAGGGGCATGAAATTGTCGCACTTTACTGCTGCTATTTCCAAACTTGGGCAGTTTGAAAACATACAAAAATGTAAAACAAGTCTATATAATCACCTCTACAACAATTTAGCACAAAAAAGTAGCAGATTTTGAGACCATTTTGTATAACCTTTAATGACTTTTTCAGCCTGGAATATGCTATGGAAATTTTTCTCTATATTTTTTATTTGTCCATAGTCATAATAAATATATACAAACCAACCTTAATCTCATTGGTACACTGTGGGATGAGGAAACTCTTTTTTTTTACCTGTATGCAGTATAGTCATCAGATGAACTGTATTTTCTAGATACATTTTATCATCTGAATATATATAAATTTGCTATTGACTATAGAACATGTTGCTCAGAGCCAGCATTTTACAATAATTTGTATTCCAGTACTTAATTTTAGACCAATAAAGTTATTCAACCAAACCAATCCAAGGAAAAATCAATGAAACAATTTCCTTACTGTCAACAGCAGACTGGCTGTCATTTTTAACCTGACATGGAATATCCACAAACTGTTTTTTGGCCTGGAAATAAGAAAGAGATCATGTTCAAGTTTAGGTATAGATTAGTCTTTTTCAGTACTCTTATTTTCATCTATTTTGAAATCCTCTGATCAAGAAACTAAATATATTACCGATCTCAAATGACTACAAAAACAGACTGATGCCTTCTGGGTTAAGATGTTCTTCCATTGTTAAGCGCTCTGCACTCATTGAATATCATCGGTCTCAAGCTGACAAATACTGATGTCACCTCCACAGCATGCAGTATCTGTATAATGTTGTTAGCTGAGAGTCATGTGTATAAAAGTTGCAAACTACTATTTAGCCACAATGCAATCAGAGGGTATATCTGATAGTAGGAGGTATACAATCTAAATGCCATACTTAGAGAGTTGTAAAGTAGAGAGCAGCTATACTCACATCAGCCACTAACTGTGCCATGTCCTGTTGCTGGACACTCTCAATCTTGTTTAACTGGGCACCAATGCCAGGAAACTGAAACACACAAGGTTAGCTTGGTAACTACATGTATATAATTAACTCCTTCACACTGAAAATCCCCTAAGAATCAACTCTCTGACACAATTACAATAATGTAATCTCCAAAATATATTCAATACTTTCCTTGGATGTATGACAGATAGATCAGTTTCTACAACTGACACAAGTTCTTTTAGCACCCTTGGATGTAAATTTGAGCTAGCCCATTTCTGGCAAAAGTCAAACCGTCTCAACATTGCCATTCCCCCAGACAACTCTCGCTAAACGAGAGCAGAGAACAATAGATCAGCTATTCCATCCTCTGTCAACGACCCGCGCAACCGGGGTACGGATTCCTATGCCACAACATGGGTTTGGCGTCCGTTTTTCTTAATAAATTGAATTCTGTTCATTAAAATTTCTGAAAGTTCCGATAATATCTGAAAATCGGGCACAGGGAATACATACTTTTTTATTTATGGCAATTTATCTTCATTTCCTAAGGTTAATCTTATAGGAGCCATACCCCAGTCACGGGCGGGAACAGGCAGCTGTGATGCAGGGCTGTCTGACACTAAGAGGATCTCATATAATTTGATTATAAAATGAAAACTACTACTCTCGAAAAGGAAAATACATCCCAACCTCACCGCTTGAGTTTTACATTGTATTTTTCATACGGGAAAATAATATAGTCACTCAGGTGGTTCAGAACATCTACAATTGCATGAACCAGGCCTTAAATTTTGAAATGGGCCTGATCAGTCCAGGACCTGTGATAGTATTTTTTCATGAGGTCTGTGAGTGTTTGTCATGGAACCTACTTATCAGTCCTTATCAGTGGTAAAAAGTAAGTCCTGAAAATGATGTTCAATTGAAATCAGCCGCACTCTGAGCAATCAGCCATGTTAACAGCCAATAACAGACCTATCAAATCCGGCTGGTGAGATTTCTAGAATGCAATGATCTGATGAACAATATATCATTGACTACCATAGTCACCACTTACATTGGTGGTATCCAAGTCCATATCTAGGGTGGAGAGGTCAAGACTGTTACATGAAGCGCCACAGCTTGTTTTAGTTGCCTGTATACTATTCTTCACATTTGAAATGGCCGTGGATAGTGCCGAGGCGTTGGACTCAACATGTGCCAGAGTAGAGTTTAAGATGAGTAACTGTGCAGCCAATGTATTGATGGCTGAAACACAAAAAGCAGAGTTTAAACATGCATGAATCTTGAATTGAATACCGAGTGGTCTATATGTGCTTTTCAGATTTGACCAGGCCTAAATCTATAAAGAATGGTCCTTTAATAGTTTCAGCAAAAGACTGGTAAATGAATCAGATCTATGATTTCAAGCAGTTACTACTAATCTCTCTCTTGAACGCACATGATAATATAAGAAAATTTTAACAAAACTGTCAATGTGACAAGATTTGTAGGGCTATCCTTAAAAATATATTTGTTGGGATTAATCTGACCTCTCAGAAATGTGGATATGTAGGTTGGAAATGTTTTTTTTTTTTAATCAAGGTTCACTTCAATACAGAAAAGAGCAACAATTTTAACACTGAACTAGAAAAAACATGAATTGCAGGCAAGCACCTAAAAGGTGCGTGGACCCCTCAGCCTGGTTTTTTTTTAGTCGTAGGATCAGGGCTGCATCTAGAGCCAATTTAGTTTCGGAAAACATATGGGCGCCCAAAACTCAAATAAAACAAAAAACGAAAGTGTTGTTGTTGTTCAATTTGCAACGATTTCTGAAGGAAATACTCCTAGAAAAATCTTCTGGGAGCCTCAATATCGATCCGATTGCATAGCTGGATATTGAATTTCATGTTAATAAACCTCTGTTTTGTGATTGATCACAGGCTCTTTGCGCCGAATTTCACTTAAAAAAATTGGACCCTCAATAATGAATTACGAAAAGGAACTGGGAGATCGGAACCTGCAAAAAATCCCTGGATACCGTATATAACACTTAGGTTTCATATGAGTGGTGTGCTGGGATTACAGCATGCAAGAAAGTGTAGCTTTATCAGTGGCAATTTATGCATTGCACAAGTGTGATAACAAGTAAACACATTGATTAACACAGGCCCACCCTTATCATAACAGAATAGAATGATTTAATGGCAAAATTAAAGAAAAATGTCCTTCATTCAATGAGAATCTTGAATGGACCAGGCTTTCTTTTATCAGGGAACCTTCAAAATTCACAATGAAACCTGCAACCAAGGGTTCCCGATGGGCATAGGTAACAGTGCAAAAGCTAAAGCCATCAATAAATAAAAAAAAAAAAAATTAAAAATCATGAAATCATCATAGCCATCTGAAAATCTAATCATTTCATCAGTCAACATTCAGGAAGCTCTCACCAAAGTTTGGTCAGGCCCGACTTCATAGATCTGCAGATATTCAGCGGACAAGAACATGTTGATGGGCATAGATAACAGTGCAAAAGCTGAGCCATCAATAAATAATAAAAAAAAAAAAAAAAATCATAAAATCATCATAGCCATCTGAAAATCTAATCATTTCATCAGTCAACATTCAGGAAGCTCTCACCAAAGTTTGGTCAGGCCCGACTTCATAGATCTACAGATATTCAGCGGACAAGAACATGTTGACGGACGGACGGACGCTAAGACGGACGTACATGGCAACAACAAGACCCCACAGCCCTATGGGCTGAGGGGTAAAAAGGTTTTTGGGGTCTTTTTTGCAGGTAGGTAGGGTTACTCCCAACAAACATTTTTTTAAAGATGGCCTAAGTGCTCTCACTTTGATATCACATGTATGTAATAATGAGCAAACAAGTCGCCAAAAGTTCAAGTGTTTGTTAGCTAAAGAATATATATATGGCTTGCAATTCAGTCATGAATTATAGCCCACTTTTATGATCATCCCTCATTGCTCGCAACTGAATCAGGAGAAATCAAGACCATTTGACAGGTCAACCTCAGTCATGAGTGACTGCTTGTGACACACCTTGTCAGTTGATTCATGATCTGGTCATATTTTACTCTAAGACTTCAAGTGTAATGGACTATGGTTAGAGTAAAAATTTGCATACAGGACACAAATGTACTTAGTTTTATGTATGAATTTCACGCAGAATGGCATGTACAAGACACATGCCAGAGAAGAGAGACATGTGCAATCAGCTGCAGGTCTTCCCAAATTCCGAGTAAAATTCTCAAAGTTGAAAACATTGACAGTTTAAAAGAAAACTACATTGATAAACAGCAATTGTGGATATTTACAATGTTGTCAGTTCACACAGGTGTCAGAGAGGGTTCATTGCACAGGGTACTATGGAAGTTGACATTCATTATAAGGGCCGTTCAAGATTTAGAGTACATGGTCTAACCGCAACCACCCATTCACAATTTATCCTATGTTCCTAATGTTAAATGACTGTATACCACCCACCACATTTATACTATGGAACTGACAACACCCCCAATCCAATGTATTTTTTTCTTGAAGAGCCCTAACAAAATATTCATTATATTGACAAATTTCTCATAATCGAACTCTACGAGAATCCACAGTAAGCCAAAGCTGTCATTTCTTTTCTGATTGCAAAATCTTTGAGGGCGTGCAGATGGGGTTCGGATTCTCGGATTCCCATGGAAAAACAAGACATGCTTGATACACTCAATACCTGGAACAAATGTGGTCATTTGCTGCATCTACATAGTACTTACTTGAAGAGAACTGGTCAACTTTGTTGAAGGTGTCTGTTATGTTACCCCCTGAACCTATAGCATCTCTCACAGGAACCCCTAGCAATGTATCAATAGCTGCGAGAACAAAGTAAATTATGCATGAAAATAATTTCAAGCATTCTTGAGCATGCATTATCATTACTCTGTGCAAAGTCAATTGTACGGAGGTGAAAATGTCTGAAATTTAGCGAACTTTAATGTTGTGATGGAGTCTCATGTTTTAGAGATCAGAATGGTAACTTTATTTATTTTTCAAAGGTCTGAAATCAGAGAAAGTCTTTAAATTTTCATCCCTGATTGTACAAGCCTCAATTTTCTATATTTCTTGCAAAGGAAAAACAATCACCATTTTTAATGAGACAAGTCAAGAAGGTCAAAAGTTGAGAATACTAGAAGATATCTTCAAACTGAGTCACTCAAATCTAATATAATCCAACAATTTTTCACAATTTTCAATAAATACCTCCCAAGTCTCTCAGCAACACCTGGTAGGTGAAGTTGAAATTATCAACGCTCAAATGTTTGGCTTGCTGGAAGATAGAAGAGGACAAGATAGTTTGTTTATTACATGTATGACGGTACAAATGGACAACTAATCAGTCAAGTGGAGTGGCAGTACCAGCATCACATATGCAAATAAATCATGAACAAATTACACTTATGGTCAATTTTGACTGCCTGTGAGTTATTCATGTACTTATATTACCCCATACCATTTAGCATGCAAGGCCTTCATTTTTTACTTTTTTTTTGAGTACATATTGGATTGTGGTTTGAATAAGATAAAAGATAATACGAAGCTGCGCATCTGAAAACCCCTCGGCTCTGGGCGCCAGCCATTCATAATGTATTCAATTTGAAGCAAGACTTCAGGAACACCAAGCAGTCAAGTGACAAATATACAGATTATGGAAAAATTTGCCATTAGAAATGGCCTCCAAGGTTTATGTCCAATCAGAGAAGTCGGTATTCATTACATAAGTCTGTTGATGCATCGATGATGTATACCAAATTTTGTCATAGAGCATTTGAAAATTATCAGAGATAGAGATCATTAATGATTTCGCATAAATTAAAGATGGCCGCCCATCCTTCCCACCACTCAGAGAAACTGATGTGGTTATTCATTGCAAGTGTCTTGATACATGGATGCTGTATACCAAGTTTCATATAGAACACTGAAATGGTATCAAAGATATACATCATCAAAGATTTTGCATAAATTAAAGATGGCCACCAAGGTTTCCGCCCAATCAGAAACACCAGAACTGCCATTTATCGTAAGTCTATTGATGCATCGATGATATATGCCAAATTTTACATCGAGCACTCGAACGGTATCAGAGATAGAGATCATTAATGATTTCGCATAAATTAAAGATGGCCGCCCATCCTTCCTGCCACTCAGAGGAACTGATGTGGTTATACATTGCAGGTCTCTTGATACATCGATGCTGTATACCAAGTTTCGTATAGAACACTTGAATGGTATCAAAGATATATATCATTAAAGATTTTGCATAAATTAAAGATGGCCGCCAAGGTTTCCACCGAATCAGGGAAACTGGTTTGGTCATTCCTTTGAAGTTTCTTGATGCATCGATGATCTATACCAAGTTCACACACGGAACAGTGAAATGGTACCTAAGATACACAAGATTAATGATTTCGCATAAATTAAATATGGCCGCCAAAGT
Source organism: Hanleya hanleyi (assembly GCA_036873755.1). NCBI lineage: Eukaryota > Metazoa > Mollusca > Polyplacophora > Lepidopleurida > Hanleyidae > Hanleya > Hanleya hanleyi. The sequence continues at coordinate 61,376 of JAVTVY010027476.1, read as the reverse complement.
TTCCAACCAATCAGGTCCAGATTCAATAGGGTTCTGGGTCATGAGCATATGGATGTGCAGTGCAAGTTTGGTGTGCCTAGGGTAAGTCGTTCTAAAGATATCTTGGTAACGAGAAAGCTGTGATGGTTTCGCATAAATTAAAGATGGCCGCCAAAGTTTCCAACCAATCAGGTCCAGATTCAATAGGGTTCTGCATCACGCGCATACGGATGTGCACTGCAAGTTTGGTGTGCCTAGGGTAAGTCGTTCTGAAGATATCTTGGTAACGAGAAAGGTGTGACGGACGGACGGACAGACGCCTGGACGTACATGACGACGACAATACCCTTCGGCCAAATTTTGGCCGAGGGGTAAAAACTTACTCAAAATTTGTAGTTATTGTACCTCATTGCCATGTTAACAACAATATTATACAGATTTACTTACTGCGACCAGGTTATCAATAAAGACATCAGCATCGTCCAGACTATTGTCATAGGTGGTATCAATGTTGTTCAATGCAACGGTCATTCTTTCATTTGACACAAACAAACAGAGCATGCCAACACTGGAACAAAAACACAGCAAAAAATGATTTCACTTGTAACACCAGAAATATTAATGCAGAAGTGCAAAACACATGTACCTTTTAAATGATCTTGACCTTTGCTGATATTAAAGTGACCGTAAACCCTCAAGTAAAGTTTCCATCAAATGAAAGACCATTGCGAGCAGTGTCGGAAAATATTTATTGTAATTTTTTACGATTTTATTACACAGAGAAAACTGCAAATAAAGCATGGTATTCTATGGTGGTCTGTTGCAATCATATATAGGTCCAGTGACGTCACACTGGCTTGATACATATATTTCAAACTGTGTATGCACTTTACAATGCTTGATTCAGACTTAAGGTCTGTATACTTTGAGTTTCAACACAGACTTACTGTTTCAATGTGCATGTTTCACCAAAATCTGGGAGATGGTAACTCCTAAGTGAAGTCAATTTGAATCTTGCATTTAATTTCTCAATTTTGGTGAAAACTGCACATTGGAACAGTGAGTGTGTTGAAACTCAAAGTATACACACCTTAAGCTTGAATCAAGCATTGGAAAGTGCATACACAGTTTGAAATGTATGGCAAGGCGACGTCACTGGACCTAGATATGATTGCAACAGACCACCATAGAATACCATGCTTTATTTGCAGTTTACTCTGTGTAATAAAATCGTAAAAAAATACAATATTTTCCGACACTACTCGCAATGGTCTTTCATTTGATGGAAACTTTACTTGAGGGTTTACGATCACTTTAAACACATTATCTCCCCCTAATGTACCTACATGTACTTGCGAAAAAACTGTTATCTGAAAATGAATGTGTTTACTGGGCTAGTGATTTTGAGCTGGACCTTAATTTTGTTACGGTAATTCCCCTAATAAATGGATCACCGGAAGTGATATTCGAGGTGGTAAACTAGAGAGGGAACGATTTATTGAAAATGATTGAAAAGTGGCAATTCTCGAAAGTCAGTGATGACCCCTTGTTAGCACTGAGAATGAATCGGCGAGGGTCATCCAGTTTCCAACACAGGCAGTTCTGAAAACTGTGCCAGCGTATAATTGAGTTGTCTGAAATTCTATTCAAGTGGGCAGGGGTTTGATAAAATACAATTCAGTTAATTGGAGTTTGTGAATACTCGAGCATATTGAGCTGCATTACTCCGTTATCCATTGGACAACTTCGGCTAAATGTTTCAACAAACACAACACAATAGTCTCCCTTCACCAGGAAATAGAAAATGGCAGCCACATGCGATGGTCTTGGAAATCCTTTCTTAAAACAGAAGTTCCAAACTTCAAATGAACAGTTGCACATTTAAGTGAGCACTATTTTCATTTCCCATCGACACATTTAGCGTGATTGTGATTGAATCTGAGGTGATTGAATTATTACAACTTCTGATCGTATTTTTCTCCAAAAATCTTGGGTGATCGATTTCCGATAGGGTAATCGATTCATTTGCAGCATTACTGTACACGACACAGCATTTCCGCTTAGTGTATTCCCTCCCAACTCTCACAAATTTAGACAGGACGCGAACAGACAGACGAAAATCACTATCACGCAAGTCTGCCTTTTTGGTGGGTGAAAAAAAGTCAACTTTGGTCGGTTGCTAAACTGATCAATTTATTGTTGAAATAGGACTTGGGTCTAAGCCAGATGCATACATGTACATGGTATGAATGTGGAAAAGTTATTATCTTTAAAGAAATATCATGGTGATAAAACTAATGGTGTGTGAGTAGCCAAGATAAATCACTTGCAATTAAAATGTTTACTAGGTTTTAGCTCTCAGTATTCAAGTATACATACATGGTATTGTGGAAAATGAAACTTACGTGATAAAGATGGTCAAAACGAAGAAAATGCCAGAGAAGACTTTCTTCTTACAGTCAGCTTTGGAGGAGTACTTCTGCAACCGTTTACCGCCACAACATCCACAACAACGACAACAGCAGAAACACAGGCCCACGATTGTGAATATAATCATGAACACAATCCCGAGGGCAAAACAGATAATGTATCCAAGAGCGAAGTCAACGATCTGGAATAAACAATGTATAATTTTTATGACCTGGTGCAGAGCACTAAATCACAGTATTTACAGAAATGAATTCTCAGGTTCCCATGGGAAAGGAATTAAGCCGGGCCCAGATGTATTGAAGATTGAATTTCATGGTTCTTTGAAGACCAAGGATACTTCTCTATATTTAAAATTACTTGATATTTCAAATGAGGTTCTGTCTGCATTTTCAAGCAAAAGTGAGCATGTTTTCTCTATTGCTCAAGAGAAGCAAATACAATCCTTCCAAGACATTACTGCTGAATTATGTGGAATAGAGATGTTGTCTGTTATGTTCTCACTGTCTCCCAGTATTTAAATACAATGTACCACTCAAAGATGAACATTTTTATAATATGCAGACAAATTAATATATATTGTTATCAGAATACCTAGATATTTTGACATCAAAATATTTAAGAGCTATCAGGATTTGACTGCTGATTGACCGCCTAATGATATGACCGAGTGATAATGTGGTAATAAAGATCGTCAAAATTTAGATGATTTCTCGTCAGTGACTTTTGATTGGGAAGGGACTGGGTATGTGTCAAACAATGGAATGCAGATCTCATTGCTAAGGGAAAGAACTACAGTTCAGTTGGCAACAGCTTTAACGGAGCTTTGCGGTTTGGTTTGCACGATGAGAAGTTCTGTCTTCCTCCCTCTAATAGTAATACTGCCTGAACAACATTTCAGAGTTTGCGAAGGGATTACATGTACTTTGCTATGTAGGCCAGAGTCTGGAAATGTATGATTGGAACTATAATTCTACTGTTCCTGATGCATGGACATGTGTCCATTCCAATGAGGACTTAGTTTGGAATGGAATGTTCATCGTTTTGACACCATCCCTAAAATACAGGTACATGTAATACCGTATACTGACATGCAAAGTCATATTTGTGCATTGTCAATCTTAATACACAAGCGAGTCCATCTCTGGAAGTATTTGATTGTCTATTTTCTTAACTCTATTCCAATATTAGACCACTAGTATGCTATCCATGAGAATTAACAAAGCTCAAAAATATGATGTAAAATCTTCAGAACTTTGAAGAAAAAAACCTTTATGATCATTCAATGCATGGCCATTTGAACCATGCTTTAATTACAAATTTTATCATTTTGTGTAATATAGCTGTTATTTATTTAGGTCACCTGCTGAAATGTCACATCATGAAGCACTGATCATGAATAATATGATATTATCAGTCTTACCTTCTGGTAATCATTTGAAATATCAAACTTCCCTTCTGTAAGATCATTAATCACATCTGAAACAGGTAATAAATAAAAATGAGTTACATGTACATGTAAATGTGGTTCATTCATTTGTAAACAAAACACACTTTTTCCACGAAGTAGGCTACCATCTGCAAATTGTCCAGTAGTCAGTGAGTGAGTGAGTGAGTCCATCTGAGTCCTTTCGTCGGCAAAATAAGGAGAACCGTTGACATTAGAACCTTGATTTTTTGCATGAAGGTGCATTAGGAGACTGTTACCAGCAAGTTCAGCTGACCTACTTTTGATGAAAATTTCTGCTGATTTTTTATGAAAATCACTGGTGATTCTGACTTGGGCAGTGCCCATCTTAATATAGGCAGGATCAACTGGGGGGTGGAGATTTCCAAGATTTCAGTTCGCGTCAGAGTCCTAATGCCTACCCTCAGAGCTGCCAAGTTGGACTAATTAAATATCTTGAGTCTATGCGAGTTGTTTGTCTACCGCGTCTACGCTATCTCACTACAGATGCTCAGAAATGCATTTGGGGCATTTTGAGGCACAAATAGGCAAGACTATGAGTAGTCGCCCTTGGCTACAATTATGCATCCCAACTACTATTATTCGCCCGAAGATATGGACCTCGTCGATTCTGGGACAAACTGCGAGCTAAGAGCTAAAAATGTTTCATCGGATACTTCGCATCTATGTTTTATCGTAAACAAAATCATAATTTGCCCAATGTCTGATTTTGAGAGAATAAATTCTGTTTTACAGTGAGATTTGCAAGCGCTACCGTGAGACCGGGAGGCCTCTCTAAATATCTGGAGACTCACGGATCCGTGAGACTTCGTAGGTCCTGTGACATTAGTCACACTGCTCATGTGTGGAACAAACCACTCCTATTGTAGGACATCAACCCTGTGATACACTGGATTCCAACACTTAAGCACGTTGTCCTAAACGAAATTGCCTGAATCTCTTGTGAATTATCAGCAATACCAACCATTGCACTTGCAGTTGCACATGCACAGTCAACTCCCGATACCCTCTTGCTCATGATTGTGTCCAGGGGGTCTCCGTTGATGAAACCCCGACTTCTGTTTACATAAGCACATTTAACCCACAGTACACTATTGGGTACAGGTGTCTCCTGTGGTGAAAATAACCCTGTTATTCTCGGTTGGGAGTTGATGCAATGTGTCAGTTGACCCAAAATGCCCTAATATTGCATATGACTGGTGCTAGGGGTTTCTGCTAGTGAAACCCCGATATCCCTGAACTCCTGTTGTACTCAGTGAGTTCCACTTCTGGTAATACGCATGCACATTTAACCCACAGTGAACTACAGAAATAATTGCACATTACTAGATACAGGCATTTCCTGGGTGAAAAATCCCATTTTTCTAATCACTGTCTTTCTCGTTTGGAAGTTGTACTTCCGTTTGCGCATGCGCAACTGACCCAAATGTCATATTGCACATGGCTGGGCCCAGCCGTCTCCTTTGGTGAAACACCAGTGCTACTTCTGGTTGCGCATGCACAGTCCAACCATAATTGCATATGACTGCTTCCAGGACGTCACTTGGTGACAAATTTATTAGAACAGGAAGTTGAAACAAGCATTCTGAGAACCCCAGCATCTCACCTTGTGGGCAAACAAAAATATCAGTCTTTTGTTTTTGAAAACGGCAGGAGTGCTCTAAATCACTCCCCTAATACATGTAATATGATTCTAGGACTGTAAATCACACTCCCAAAGGTTTTTAAAATGCAGAGAAGTTGTTGCTAAGGAGTGCTGTTTCCACTCACCTAGATCAATTTTAGAAGTGTGATTAGGAGTGTGGCGTGATCACACTCCTCAAAAACAAATGACTGAAATATGGATGGCATTATTGCCATTCTGGATCAAACCAAAAACTGTTTGGAAATATTTTCATGTTTTCACTTTTGCAAAGTAAAGAAACCTTATCATATTCCATGATTTGGATTAAACTTAATATTTCATCCCATGAAATAGCACAGGTAGCATAACTGCTCCCCTCCCTCTTTCCCCAGTGAATTTGTTAATCCAAAAACCGTATCGAGATTTTGAAGCTTCGACCCGATACAGCAACATTAAAGCCAGATAAAAATGGTTCCTTATAATCATGAATATTTCCATATCATGCATATAATCTATTATTTCTTCCTTATTTCAATTATATTAAAGGGTGATCAAATGTATTAGAACACTCGAATGAAGTTTGTCCCTAAATTTGAGGGTGATTGAATTTTGATAGGGGGATTGAATTATTGGGAGGGATTACCATAACTGTGTTGATAACTTGCCTCTATTGTCCCAGAATGTCATACAGTTGTATTTGAGCTACATGTATATGCAAACTGGTTCAACCACTGGCAAGGTTGAGGTTTATAATCCTTGACCCAAATTATTATTACACTGAACCAAATTATTATTACACTGAACCAAATTATTATTACACTGAACCAAATTATTATTCTTTAGGGCTTTGCCAGCCATAGCTAACTTACATGTAGTCTAGAAAATACTCTATTACAGTTTTTAGTATAGGCTGAGCTCTAACTACATTTATTCTTCATGTACTACATGAAATCTGTTGGGTCACACAGCTCTACCATTACCAGTACACTTAATATCCCATACATGTATTTCAAAATAATCACTCCCAATAGAGGAACATGGGTCTCACAGAGAACAAAAGATTTGGCTGATCTGTTAGCCTCCAGCGGAAATTCAACTGGGGGTCAGATAACATGGAGGCAGATAGGACGGGACACAATTTTTGCTTTGAAATATAGAACTAAGTATGAGAAAATTACCAAACTTTCAGACGCAGAAGATATCTTAATTGAGTTGTACTTTTTCATGATAAATCTCATTAACTTCAATGTTAATTGTAGACTTTTCAGAGGGGGGAACAGCGGGGGAGTGACGTCATCACGTGTTCCTCTATAATATAGACCTGTGTAAAGTATTAGGTTTCTTAGTTAAATATTGATCTAGGGCTACAATCATGATAATCATGTATAGTAATGACCTGATCCCTCAACAGTTCCCATGGTGTATTTGTACCTGAATAATCAGCTTATTCATACCAGTATTTGATATACTGAATGGTAAGTGGGTGTCTTTATGTCTCACAGGGACAGATTCACGATCAGTCAATACATCAGGCATTCTATACTCATCATAGGTCTACACATAGTTTGTACATGTACACTGGTGGCTAAATCTTTATTTACAATGTTAATACATGGAATTAGCCTAGCATGTCTAGGGTGGCAGAAGTATTGGTACTGATACATAAAGTTCGCTTTTATTGCCCCATTGTTACCGAAAATATGCTGATTTTAAGTATGATGAAGGTTAAGTAAATAATGCAAATTTAACTTAACAGTTACATGTATTTCAGAAAACTAACACTACAAATATTAAATAGGACTTCACTTGAAACAGATTGCTGAACTTTATCGACCATATCAACACCTCACTTTAAATCATATTTCTGTTTTACATGTCTGAGTTCCTTGGAAGCTAATTAATCTCACAAATATAGTTCACTTTCTACAATGTGCATGCTTGTATGCTCTTTCCCCATGCAAAGGACAGGTTTTACACCAATGACATGTACAGTATTTTGTGGTATTACAGAACATATTGATGTATTCAGTAGATCGACAGACAGGCTGACAGCTGGATAAAATGATAGATAATCAGGGCCAAGTTAGATGTCGGTATATCTTGCATTCAAGTACATACATGCTGACAGAAAGTAAGTGCAAATATGTACACGTACATCCACTGATTACTATCTCACTCTCAAGTTTTACTTTAAATAATTTACGTAATGGATTTTACATAATGGATATATAGATCTATGTTCTCAGCAAGGGTGTTGTTTCCCGTAACCAACATTGCAGCACTATGACCTAATAATCCTGTTGTCATAACAGTGACTGGACGAATTCAATCAGGGGACATTGTGCTGTGAAAATAAGCTTACATGTACTTCAATAAGTCTCGACATGAACATGTACATACGTTTCAATACACGTTTGTGATTGCAGAGGACAATGATAAGTCAGCACAATATATAGGTCTCCATATATTTTTGGAAATGGGGGGATGCATCTATCAGTGTATTCAATCATTTCTCATACATGTGAAACATGTGAATTGAATCTTGAAATTTTTCCCGATGAAGACCAAAATTCATTTGGTAGAATATTCTGAGGTAGATGTGTTCCTTAGGTTTTTTTGACCATCTCCATGGTGATTGGAACAGAAAGTTCTGAGAGTGTGAGAAATATTTGGTGTATGTGAACAGTTCATTATTTAAAAATATTGAAATTCTTTTGCATTTCACCTTTATCGACCACTCTGAATAACCCAAAATGTTAATCAGCCATGATGTATATTTTGACAATCAATTTCTTCAAAGTCATTGGTCAAGTAGTCAAATCTGTGTTTTATTTGGTACCTTTCTAAACTTAAGTCACTTCTGCAGAGTTTAAGATAAATCCAGATCTAAATTAAATTTTTTTTTTAAATACCACTAAAACTTACCTATGGGTAATCCTGCAGGCATGGCTGTGTTTATAAAACTCCTGGCGAAGTCAAAGTAAGGTCCCAGACCACCATCATTGTAAGTTAAGTCTGTCTTGTATGCCTTACCAGTGGGTAATGAACTCCATGTTATATCACTGTTGGCATTAGCCGTATTACCATTATCACTGACCAGTCCTAGAACCGTAATATTGCAGGTTGATGCTGCAGGACTCCCAGATACCATCACAAGCAGAAGCACAACACATGTCGGCCAAGTCCTGCCAAACTTTTCACCTCGAATTGTGGCCATCTTTAAAAATCCTTTCTGTACTTGTCCCAGTCTCTGACACACAATAATAAAACCCACAGTTCCGAACTCACTCGATCTCGCTGATATCAGACCATTCTAAACGTATAGCAGATGGGTATTTGCCCCCCAACTGCTAGCAGCAATTTAACAGCCAACTCCAGGTATATTCAATTAAATCTGAAAAGAGAAAGTGAATCTTGACTGGGTCAAGAGCAGAGAAACAAGACTGTGCATGAACATATTATATTGATCAGGATTCGATGTGGTAATGGATTTATAATCCCATAAAAAAAGCTTGCAATGTACATACACTGTTTGTTCTGAATAAAAATCCCTGCTTAATTCTTCTTCAATCCTTTTTTTACAGACTCCTCACACCATTGAAAACACACCTGTCTAGTCTTGTTTCGGAGTAATATTACACCACATTGGTTGCGTCTCACCAAACACAGCACATATTGATTTTTTTTTAAGTATCAGATAAGATCCGGTCCACAGACCTTCTAAGACAAACATATAATCTATAACTTTACCTAGCTTGTCTGTTCTTAGTCATGCTAGTGGTCCAAGTGATCATGATAATATAGAATACACCTACATGTATATGCAGTTTGAGCAAATACCATTATACAGGATATGCTCCACCCCATAAAGTTTGTTGAAGTCCAGCTATGTCATGGTGTTGTAGAATTGACTATTCGACATGTAGTTAGCCTGGTGTCCATGACCTTTAATAACAATTAAAGTCAGAGCACATTTTGATCTCCTGAGACATTCCTTATCAAACACGAATGCCATCTATGATCACATTAAGATACTTTGGTTGCACGTCATGAACTCAGTCAAGCGATGTCAGGGTATTGAAGAATTTATATCAATTGGAACTGGTCCAAGTAACAACATCAAAGTACAAGGAAATCACTATTCAGCCCTATGTCCATGACATGTCATTTATTTCCTACCAATATTAACTGTACAATGAATGCTGTTCTAGATCGACTCATTCCTTTGATTAGATACCCATATATATAAATCAAAATATCGTTTATGGTGTAAGTGCAGGCATGCAAAAAAAAAATCAAAAAAAAATAAAATAAAATATCACGCATTTTAATGTTTAATTCTAACAGGTGACAGGTCACGCATAATACTGATGGTAATACTGACAATGATTACATGTAAGGGATGCAACTTAACTATCGGTGGCTTGAGTTAGAAGGGAGGGGGTTAGATTTGTTATGTTCTGGATGGGCAGCATATAATCCTTGTTCTGGCACATTGACAGTTATTAATCCAACATGGTACATTGTACACATGGTCAATTTGATATATTTCAATGAATGTGATGTCCTCCAGGCTTTGTATACAGCACCAACAATTGAGGAGTTCAATGAGACTGAAACATCATCATGATGATGTGGTGAGACAAATGCCTTAAAAATTAGGGAGACGTCATAGAAAAGAAACAATATTCATAATTTGAATCCTATGTAAGGTAGGTCATTTGTGTGGGTATTATTTTGATCATAAATGCCATACGTACCGAGCCAGTCTCTCAAAATTTGTGAATGTGTTGTCCTGTCAATAGCCTCATAATTTTCGAGTTGAAATCAAGTGTAATTTTAGGTCTATCTCTATTGTTTCCCAGTCACCAATCTGACAACTCAAAATTAAATCACCCCCCCCCCAATTGTGTGGACAAAATTCAATCAGTCGTGTCAGTAAATTTGATCAACCTCTAAAACCATGAAAATAAAGAAAAAATGAATTACAAGTACATGTATCTCCATGATTTTGGACCTTTCTGTCATCTTCCTGTACCTGCATAAATTTGAGCCCAAACCCCCCCCCCCCCCCACACACTCCGATTCCGATTTTATGGCGAGACATTTCATTTCTTGTGATATTGAATTATCAGAGGATTTAATGCACTAGACCTGTTAATCTGTCATCTACTATTATACACCTGATAAAACCATATGCCACAAGCACAGACACATTAAAAATCTTGGTTAAAACATTAATTCTCTCTCTCTCTCTCTCTCCTTAAAAATCTTGGCATATCTTCCATGACATAGTCACTATGACCCATTGTTGCTATCTTTTTTTTTTATTGGTATTTATAAACTTAAGTAATTGTCATCCTTGTGGCATACATGCATGTGACTATTTGTTTAGTTCCTAAGACAACCAATTTGTATTTACCAGGAAATGAATCTTTCATGTAGCTCACAAGTGGCCCACATTAAACATGACTAATGGTATGCACTTCAGAACCTAACATGAAAGAGCAACCCCATTTAACCAGACAAGTTCATCTGGGTTTATAACATACATGATTTGCTTAAAATGCAAAAAAAAGAAGCAAACTCTTGATCAGGTTAAAAAAAAAAAAACTTATAAATCCCTACTAACTTACTCGGTGAAATAATGAAACTCTTATTGTGTTTATGAGGCGCCGTTTGTCACTTTCTGATTTAATCTACTGATTTATAAATATCGGGTATTTAGCAGTCGGATATATAAATATCGGGTATTTAGCAATCGGATATATAAATTTGCAAAAAATGAGCGTGAAATAAACACCAAGTTCAGTCAATTTTAAATCCTATATCAGCGAATAAAATCCGAGAAAAATTTATAAATACCTATTTTGGATTTCAAGATATATATATATCTCTCGTGTTATTTCTGGGATATAAATTTCTCCACCATATATATATATTCCTGATAAAGGATTTCTTATTTATATATCCAAGGTAACGTATCTTACTGATATATAAATATTTAAAAATGTGTAGTTGGGTATATATATATCCATCTTCATCTATCTCCGGATTTACAAATACTGAACTGAGAAAGTCTCATATATAGATATCCCAGTTATAATATGCTAATGAGTTGCGATACGTTTACCGCAAAAATGATGATGTCACACTAAGCCTCTTCAAGTGTACCAAGGGTCGGCAAACACCGCTCAATCATTCCGCAGATTCTCATGTGCGGTATTGTAAACACACGCTAATTTGTGGGTCATCTGTGAATATTATCGGGCAAATTCATTCAGGTACTTCTTACTTTTAGCCAGCGTTATTTGCAGAAGCACAGAATTTATAGAAAGCTATTATTATTAGTATTCATTATGTCCTGCCCACGGATCACAAGGACTTTTGTCACCTGAAACACGAAATAGACAATATGATCTAAACCAACACCAAAACCGACGACGTCATCGGTTTTTGAGACTCATCAGCATATTATTAGCATACTATAAATGGGATATCTATATATGAGACTTTCTCAGTTCAGTATTTGTAAATCCGGAGTTAGACGAAGACTGGATATATATATACCCAACAGCACATTTTGAAATATTTATATATCAGTAAGATACGTTACATCGGATATATAAATAAGAAATCGTTTGTCAGGAATATATATATATATTGTGGAGGAATTTATATCCCAGAAATAACACAACGAGAGATATATATATCTTGAAATCTAATATAGGTATTTATAAATATTTCTCGGATTTTATTCGCTGATATAGGATTTAAAATTGACTAAAGTCGGTGTTTATTTCACGCTCATTTTATGCAAATTTATATATCCGACTGCTAAATACCCTATATTTATAAATCAGTAGATTAAATCAGAAATTGACAAACGGCGCCTCATATGTGTTAACATGAAATTAAGGGACCACAAAGACACAAGAAAAACTATAGAAAAAAAATATAACAAGATAAACAAATGTAACAACAATGAAACCATGACAGAATATCAGAAAAGACATTTTCATTATTAAATATGATCCACCTCAGCTCTACAGGACATATTTGACTACATAAATGTGATGAAAATAAAATGCTCAAGAGAGAAAAAAAATTCTCAATATTGACATATATACATGTACATAATTTTTAAAAAAATCCTAATTAGTATAATGAATGAACAACTTCAATACAACTGAAAGGGTGACCACATCTGCAGGTACATGTATTGTGTTGCACCATAGAATGTACACAGAACAAAATTGAATAATTCATGGACTAATAATGATCAATATTAGATCATTTGCCAGGCTTATAATGTTTCTAGTTCATAACTGATCCAGCATTCACATACAATCATGACTGTTAATATCATGCTTACTACATACATGTACATGTAGACTCGAGTTATCCTATACTTATAACATTTAAAAGAGTGTAATTTGACAGTGAGACCTCCAAATATCATGGCTTCATATATATTTTGCAATATTTCAATGCAGGTAAAATGTCATTCGCCGACATGATAGACTCACATACATGACCAAAGTATTTGCTGAGTGGGTTATCCTTCAAAAGTTATCACCAATCCTCAATTTTGTCCTCGATCAAATACAAGAAGGTCAGGGCCAGTCATCTTCAATACGCTTCTGACTCATCAGCAGTTGAATTTGTTGTATGAATTTAGAAAGCCTGGCTATAATCCTTCAAGAGATATTGTCACAAGCAACATGGGGCAAACCGATTGACGTATGACAAGACGGACAATATCCTTTGGACAAAATTGGCCGAAAAATTAACACCAATATCAGCTGCAAATATGCTCCTTCTTTGCCATCATAATCCATATCTCTCACTGTACTTCTACATGTAGGCATATTCTATTATAAAGGGTACCACCCATCTACTTTTTTCATCTGTCATCCATGACAGACTCGCACATTTGTTTTTAATTTTTGTTTGTAGAAGCTAATAATTCCTAACTGTATACAATTATCACAACAAAACTCCCAATCGATTGAAAGGATAATGAAATATCAAAGCAAAATTCATTCATTTGAATTTTGAGAACAATAATAAGGTGTAGCTAACGTCATTCTGTCAAATGATGTTAGCAACAGGTTTGGTGTTCTAAATCCATTAAACATTTCAACTTTATTTGAATCCTTTGGGATATTCAAATACTCATTCCCTTGGACATTTTGAAATCAACTGCCTGTCACAGGTGTGCTTTGAAATGTACATTGTGAGAGGACATTAAATGAAAATGACGTTAGCAACACAAATGATGTTAGCAACATTTTTCGTGGTCCTCAAGTCTGTTTACTCATCACAATATTTGGTATTTTTGTTGTACCAGCTTTTTTGTAATGTGCACTCTTATCCCTACCATTTTTAAGACCCTATGTATATTTTTTGGACTACAAAACAGTGTTTGAATTTTCCTAACGTCATCTACCTTGACAGATGTGACATTAGCAACAGGTTTTTTTCACTTTCATCACTTATTATTCCCATCTGCCCTAAAAAAAATTCTAACTTGATGAGTCAGAAGTGGTCAGTTAATGAAAAGTATGTAAGGGTTATATCTGATTCATTTTTATTTTGTGATGTCATCATCTGAAATGTTGCGAATGTCATTCTGATATGACAGATGAAATGACAGATTTTGGTACCTTTCATAATAGAATATGCCTGTAGCATGAAGTCCCATTTCCACATTTCCAAGTCGCAACAGCCACAACTGCAAGTTTGGCGCATTTCCACAGCACGCACTATGAGAGCGACACTCTCACCATTTCAGCCATTCAACAAAGGGATTCCATCAACGTAGCCGGGGTAACGATTTCTATCCCCTCTGATTGGTCAATACTCCAGCGACAACGCATTGAAATAGCCCTGGTTCTAATTTTGCCACGCATCAAAAATGTGGTTTTGATGTCGCGACTGATGCGTGCTGTGAATACTGCACCATTAAAAAAGACAATTTTTTTTCTTCATTTTGTTCATTTTACACTTTACAGCCATAGATTTGCTGGAAATGCCCTAATGATTAAACATTTGATAGTTTTATTCTATTGTAAAATGTCTATTTCGGTATGGTACCATTGCGGGGACTATGTCATCACTATATTGGTGCCATGGCAGTACCAGAGCGAATACACAACCACCAATGGACCACTCTGGTATCGCCACCGTACCATTATGGTGAAGACATAGTCACTGGTATGGTACCATACCACTCCAGTACATAATGTTTCACCAGCAGGGAACATCAGGTGTGTATGCTACATTGTAGCTCTCCGGTAGACATTGTCACATAACAAGAATGCACGGATATTGGCGGTCCTTCCTACATGAAGGTGTCCAATCATAGTTGCACTGTGTGACACCTACATGTAGCTAGATTTGAATTCTCTATTTGGACACAAACACATAAGCTCTCTATACGCATAGTTGTGCGTTATCCCATAATTGCATTGTAAGTTGAGGCCGTAGTAAAATAATGGTCGTATCAATCGGTCATGCAGTTCGAGATGTGTGACGTACATATATAAGCATGAATAATGCACCATATACACACTCGGTGCAGTATTTCAGTCAGAGGCACAGCAGGTGCATGACTCTGGAGGAGCGAGAACGAGTAACTACAATCTATAGGTTTAAACCTCAGCCCAGTTAAATCTGTCAACTATCATGTACATGTACAAACAATAAATGTTTCAGGCCTCATAAAAGAAATATCTTTTCCCATAACCAACTGTTCCTGTCATCAAGTAAAGTGTGTCCTGTAGTTTGGTTCATGTACATGTACATGATGGTTTTACGTTCGGCTCTCAGCCACTTGTGGCAAAAATATACAATAAGTTGACAATACACGTTACCGACTTCTCCAAAAATATTATTGCAAGAAGGCTTTGGAGTTGAAAAAATTGATGGATTTGATATTTAAAAGTTGTCAGAGATAACAACTTATGATAGGTTTCAGGCATGATACAATTACAATCATTAGTCCATGACAATACAAATAAAGTACCAGAATCCAACAGTCATTAGCCAGTTATCCTCCACAAAGAATTTTCACATCCAAAATAGATACGGTAAGTTCCCTAAGTATTCGTGACCAGAAGTGAATATCGCAGTCGTGAAAAACTGACCACTTCCGAATAGTTTGTGCGGGTCAGTTCAGAAAAACGGGCGTTTTCGTAAATTAGAGTCCCCATATTAAATGCCCATACCGTTCGACAATGAAAGGTCACAATACATCGACTGTGGTGTTTCTTTAATTTTGTGATATTTACCCCAGACAGCACTCTTAAATGATATAAGATCGACAACCACGAGACATTCACTATACTTTGTGTGTAGAATGAAGCCTAATATACTTCGACAAAGTTCAGTGGTACGAACATGTGTGGTCGAGAGGAAACCCCGAAGCAAAACCCGGGAAATGTTTGTTGTGCGTTTAGATTTGTCAGGCAATAATTCGCAATTGATCGAAGGATAAATAAAGCATTCTTTCTGCTCTTTAACCATTAAATTAGGTTCGAATAATTGACTGCAATGATCGGCTGACAATGAAGAGATTAGTTTCATCGGACGCCCGGCCAATTTAAAATCACAAATTCGCGTATATCCTTGTGTTAGTACATACGAGACAAGGGCATATTCTGTCACTTAGACATTCTGATATTTTCTTTATTTTCTCTTCAGGACATGCTTGAACTCTTGCAGAATTTTTTTTACGGCCGAGAAGACTAGGCACAACTATCCCAGTGACGCCAATGATGTTTACGTGAAAATATATAACGATCTAATGAAGAAACACAGATTACGTCATTTTCAGATTGAGAATCAAACCTAATAATTTCTTGATTGCTGTTCATAGAGAAATATTGTGGAAGGGCTTTCAAACTGTTTATGTCAATGAAACAAACAGCAAATTAAGCAAGTGCCCGACACTATCTGAAGACCCATATCAGGGCAAACTCGACCGAGACCCATATCAGGGCCAACTCGTCTGAGACGATATACAATCTTCCCAGCTGGAACGAGCTCATCCCGCCATGAATAGCGGCTAAACGAAAGACATGAATTGCTTGCCCATTCTAACAATTCACTGTATCCCTCCGATCCTTTATTAACAAATGTATGAAAATACTTTCATAGAATTAGGTGGGGTCTGTAGACATGGAAGAATGAAAGTTTCAACATGCCACGTGTTGGTTGTACATTTTCCCGCCATACGGAGTTGCAATAACATCACGTGATCAATACTTGGACAGCATGGCACGTGGGTCAAACTTTCGCTTGTACACGGTTCCCGCTTCATAATATATTCAGCCAACACAACCTCAATATATTATGCCTTCGTAACTGTGACATCACGACTCCCATGAAAAATAAAAATATTTCAAAGCTGAAAAAGAATTCCCTTTTACCTCTCTCAGATCATTATTCTGTCTGGAAATATGGCTCGACTGCAACTATTCTGTCATCTTTTGCCATACACTCATCTGTTTACGTATTCTGTCTTGAAATATGGCTCGACTGCAACTAATCTGTCATTTTTACCCCTCAGCCCATAGGGCTGTGGGGTCTTGTCGTTGCCATGTACGTACGTCCGTCCATCCGTCCGTCAACATGTTCTTGTCCGCTGAATATCTGTAGATCTATGAAGTCGGGCCTGACCAAACTTTGGTGAGAGCTTCCTGAATGTTGACTGATGAAATGATTAGATTTTCAGATGGCTATGATGATTTTATGATTTTTAATTTTTTTTTTATTATTTATTGATGGCTCAGCTTTTGCACTGTTATCTATGCCCATCAACATGTTCTTGTCCGCTGAATATCTGCAGATCTATGAAGTCGGGCCTGACCAAACTTTGGTGAGAGTTTCCTGAATGTTGACTGATGAAATGATTAGATTTTCAGATGGCTATGATGATTTCATGGTTTTTAAAAAAAAAAATTTATTATTTGTTGATGGCTTAGCTTTTGCACTGTTATCTATGCCCATCGGGAACCCTTGGTTGCAGGTTTCATTGTGAATTTTGAAGGTTCCCTGATACAAGAAAGCCTGGTCCATTCAAGATTCTCATTGAATGAAGGACATTTTTCTTTAATTTTGCTATTAAATCATTCTATTCTACATCATATGATTTATCCTAAAACTTTTGCATGAACCATACATTTAACTGGTACAACATAATGCTTCAATTTTTGTCACCAAACATGTTACTGTACCTTGGAAATTATTTAAAACGAGTGATTAGGAGAGCCCATTTTTAGCCTGACTCTGGGCAATTTTGAACCATTTTGCATACCTGGAGCTTATGCCCCCCCCCCGCCAAATTATGATAAGGGTGGGCCTGTGTTAATCAATGTGTTTACTTGTTATCACACTTGTGCAATGCATAAATTGCCACTGATAAAGCTGCACTTTCTTGCATGCTGTAATCCCAGCACACCACTCATGTGAAACCTAAGTGTTATATACGGTATCCAGGGATTTTTTGCAGGTTCCGATCTCCCAGTTCCTTTTCGTAATTCATTATTGAGGGTCCAATTTTTTAAAGTGAATTTTGGCGCAAAGAGCCTGTGATTAATCACAAAACAGAGGTTTATTAACATGAAATTCAATATCCAGCTATGCAATCGGATCGATATTGAGGCTCCCAGAAGATTTTTCTAGGAGTATTTCCTTCAGAAATCGTTTCAAATTGAGCAACAACACTTTCGTTTTTTGTTTCATTTGAGTTTTGGGCGCCCATATGTTTTCCGAAACTAAATTGGCTCTAGATGCAGCCCTGATCCTACGACTAAAAAAAAACAGGCTGAGGGGTCCACGCACCTTTTAGGTGCTTGCCTGCAATTCATGTTGTTTCTTAGTTTCATCCCATTATCTTATCAGAAAAAATGGGTAGCCATTTTGTCACAGGAGCATCCTACCATGGCATTCCACGCCAGTCTGACGAACCCTTTTGGAAAGGGAGCTCTCATTAACCTTCTACGACAGTTCGCAAAGGTCAGTGTTGGTAATATCTCTACATATGGATTTAACAATCCAGTGTGGGAAATGTCGGTTTATTTTGCTCCATGACTGGATGGATTATCTATGAGAGAGAGAGAGACTGTATTGTTGAAATGACAGGTGAATGTGAGTGTCAGACTGATATCAAATTCTCTCTTTGCAATTATTGAAAACTTTGTACCTAACAATAGTGCAAACAAATTATGTCTCTACTCGATTGAATGTTGTACATCTAAAGCAAAACTAGGTATGACATGAAGTCCATTTGAACGGTTTTCATTTAAAATAATGTAAACATATATCATAGATGTTCATTGACTTTATAGATGTTCATGTAAGAGGCTCTGTATCCCGCTTATCTATATTTCCATTATGTTGTTGTTGTTGTACAGCTTCACTTGGACAGGAAGCAGATTAGTGTGGGGTTTGTGGGATATCCAAATGTGGGTAAGAGCTCCATTATCAATGCTCTCCGCTCTAAGAAAGTCTGTAATGTGGCTCCCATCGCTGGCGAGACAAAGGTAAGTAGAAATGTACAAGACGTTTGAAAGATTGCTTCACTTACTGTAATTATGTCTCCCCCAACTATGTTGGGGGGAGACATCTAGTGTTTGTGCTGTCTGTCTGTCTGGATGTCTGGATGGATGTCTGTCCGTCCCCTTGCCTTGTCTGCAAGATATCTTGAGAACTACTGGATGGAATTTCACCAAACTTGGATGGAAGCTTCATTGGGATAGCCCCCTCATTTGATTAGGTTTTGGTGTATGTGCGTGCATTCATCCGTGTCCGGTGTCCGTCCGTCCGTCCATCTACTTGTACATGTATATACAGGCCTTGTCTGCAAGATATCTTGAGAACTACTGGACGGAATTTCACCCCACTTGGATGGAAGCTTTAGTGGGATAGCCCCCTCATTTGATTAGATTTTGGTGTGTGTGCGTGCATTCATCCATGTCCGGTGTCCGTCCGTCCGTCCATCTACTTGTACATGTATACAGGGCTTGTCTGCAAGATATCTGGAGAACTACTGGATGGAATTTCACCAAACTTGGATGGAAGCTTCATTGGGATAGCCCCCTCATTTGATTAGGGGGATAGCCCCCTCATTTGATTAGGTTTTGGTGTATGTGGGTTCATTCATCCGTGTCCGGTGTCCGTCCGTCCGTCCATCTACTTATACATGTATATACAGGGCTTGTCTGCAAGATATCTGGAAAACTACTAGATGGAATTTCACCAAACTTGGATGAAAGCTTCATTGGGATAGCCCCCTCATTTGACTAGGTTTTGGTTTGTGTGCATGCGTTCATCCGTGTCCGTCCGTCCGTCCATCTACTTGTACATGTATATACAGGCCTTGTCTGCAAGATATCTTGAGAACTACTGAACGGAATTTCACCACACTTGGATGGAAGCTTCAGTGGGATAGCCCCCTCATTTGATTATGTTTTGGTGTGTGTGCGTGCATTCGTCCATGTCCGGTGTCTGTCCGTCCATCCATCTACTTGTACATGTATATACAGGGCTTGTCTGCAAGATATCTGGAGAACTACTGGATGGAATTTCACCAAACTTGGATGGAAGCTTCATTGGGATAGCCCCCTCATTTGATTAGGTTTTGGTGTATGTGCGTGCATTCATCCGTGTCCGGTGTCCGTCTGTCCATCCATCTACTTGTACATGTATGTACAGGCCTTGTCTGCAAGATATCTTGAGAACTACTGGACGGAATCTCACTCCCCTTGGATAGAAGCTATAGTGGGATAGCCCCCTCATTTGATTAGGTTTTGGTGTGTGTGCGTGCATTCATCCATGTCCGGTGTCCGTCCGTCCGTCTACTTGTACATGTATATACAGGGCTTGTCTGCAAGATATCTGGAGAACTACTGAACAGAATTTCACCAAACTTGGATGGAAGCTTCATTAGGATAGCCCCCTCATTTGACTAGGTTTTGGTGTGTGTGCCTGCATTCGTCCGGTGTCCGTCCGTCCGTCCATCTGCTTGTACATGTATATACAGGCTTTATCTGCAAGATACCTTGAGAACTATTGGATGGAATTTCACCAAACTTGGATGGAAGCTTCATTGGGATAGCCCCCGCATTTGATCAGGTTTTAGTGTATGTGTGCATGCATTCATCCGTGTCCGATGTCCGTCCAACCGTTCATCTACTTGTACATGTATATACAATGAAAATCGCTTCTTTGTAATTAATATTTTTAGATACGCAGCTTTGTTTAAGATACTTATTGCTACATTCATTTTATAGCACTTTCCCTTAAATTATGTGCCCATTCAAGGCAAGGTGGGAGGTTGGGGGAGACGTATGTTTTTGCCCAAAAAAACAACCAGCATAGGCTTCATGCCGGAGCGGCAACTCAACATGCTCAAGGGTCAAAGCGGAACCTCTAGTTCAAATATGCCCCTGTCGTGAAGGTGTCCACAAATAAAGTCTGCCAAATATTTCTTGCCATTGAAGCCCAAAAAGTATTATTTTATTCATTTCTTTGTCTTATTTCTGAGCATCTGGGCACCACCATTTTCCTGGCTAGGTTGACGTAATTTGGTACTCCGAGCACCAAATGACGTCACATAGAATTCTAAATTACGTCAAAGATTAAGGCCTCCGATGTCCTCAAAATGGATAGAACAGAAAACAGATGAATATTAATTTTTATATGAGCAAACTTTTAACATTGAGCGTATGAACACTTCCACTACTGTATTAGATCATGAATGGTATTAAATTCTAACGATGGATAGCTCGTTGTGCAAGTTGTGTTGGGCAAATCTGCAAATCATGCTCTAACCCTTAATACAGCATCATCAGTTCTAACAGCCTCATTTTTGTATAGGACCCGCTGTGGGAAATACGGCAGCACCCAGATGCTTGGGAAAAAGACACAGAAATGAATAAAATAATACTTTTCTGTCTTAATTGGCAAGAGATATTTGATACACTTTATTTTTAAGTAAAAACCTTCACAATAGAAATGTAGTTGAATGGAGTGAAGCATTATTTTAAGGACTTGTGACCCACATGAGCAGATTTTCCCACATCCACTGCTATTTGTCGTTTTATTGTGGGAACTATGAACATGGTCAACATACATATATATTATTGGAAAGCTTTTCTTCTCTGGGATTTCAAATGTGCTAATATACCGGTAATGGTTGTGAAATGGATAGGTATGAAGTTATTCTAATTTAAATGCTTGTCTTTTCATAGAAGGATTCTCCATTTCCAAGCATTTATTTTTCAAGAATTTTTGAATATATCATTCAATTGATAACTCTGCCAAGTAGAACAACCCTTCAACAAAATATTGGTGCCTCATAATTCGCCCAAATATTTTGTTTTCAGTTTTTTTTTTCAGTTGAACAAATTGAATAAAATGTGATGATCATACTTGGAACATATATATATCGGCAGCCAAAAAAAAAATTCAGAAAACTGAGTCACCTCTTTTTCCTTTATCTAGTTTAGAATACCCATGCAAAATGACACCATGATGAATAGCTTTTCAGAAATAATGGTTTTACTTATAAAACTGGAGACTTCTAAAACTGAAGCGGTAAACATAATATTGAAAATTAGCTGAAAGTGATGACACCCTCCATTATGTGATATACGTTTACGTTATTTCAAAAGAATTTCCAGCTTGGAGGTGTCTTGAGTCAATCGGGCTAAAAATGTCACTCGTAATGAGTTTTGAAAGCTAAAATTGCACCGAAGCAAAAATGTATCACCAAAATGAACCTAGAGAAAAAATCGATCCGAGAAAAAATCCCAGATGGGTAACAAGCCCTTATACTATATTTAGACTTGAATGTATTTCTGCTGTCATATAATTCTGCAGTTTTGGACTTTATGATGTTGATATACATGTATATAGCTGATTTCATTATCTGGTTGTAAGACCGTATCTGTCACTCAACTACAGCATTGAGCTGATTTGAGCTGTAATATCTTTCTGGACAAAAATTGTCTTTATGCAGAAGCCTGTCTTTTCAAAATTTGGTGCTTAATGGATCAGTATATCGTATATGTACCCCATAGTTCCAATATGTGTTTCTTTTGAGGAGTCTTATATTTGTGATACTTATCATGATGACTTGTTAATTAGCTGTTGATTACCTGTCAGGTGTGGCAGTATGTGACCCTGATGAAGCGTATTTACCTGGTAGACTGTCCAGGTGTTGTCTACCCGTCTGCATCCACACCTACAGATTGTGTCCTCAAGGGAGTGGTAAGTATGATATAACCTATATTTTCATTTAATTACCAGAATAAAATAACACTTCACCTCAAAATCACACATACCTATTTCAGCTTAACCAGTGAATTTAAAGCTCGAGTGACAGGTCATACTACTAGCACCATTTTAAATAATTGCAGCTTTCTCATTGGCTTGATATTAGACAGTATCAGTATCTGTGACTAGGTGATATTTGGTCCAGATGATCATGACACATGGCCATGGTCTACTCCACTCAAAGCTTTTAAAGTGGCTCCCCACTGTAGACTGAAATCCATGTCATTTTATTCATATTCAGTTTCAAGGTTCTCATTTTAATATACATTCCAAATAACAAATATAATTGGAGGTCCCACGAGATTTTAATATTTTTGAATGATTAGGCCACTGATGTTCACTAATGGGTAGCCCTAAATGTTCGCTTTTCACTGATGTTTCAGTACTATGACTGTTCACATAAATTGCTATTTGAATGCTTAAAATCCATAACATTTTTGCCAGTATGTTCCAAATTCAGTATAGATTCAAAATTTTGAATAAGAATTGGGTGGTCCTGCACTAATTTTTAATATAACAGCACGAGATTATGTTCAATTCATGAATGTGCCACCACTTCTGCAAATGGTCATTTTGGATACTGACAAGCTATCTTAATGAACATTATTTTCATTATTTCGGGAGTACACTATCTTAGTGTGTTATCCGAAAATAACAAAAATACTGTTATACAATCACTTTCTAATTAAAAAAAAAATATATATATATATACATGCCTTAATGAAGTCTGGTGAACATTGTCTTCATCTGTGTTACTGCATGAATCTGCCATCTATTATTTACACCAAAGTTCGCATGTTGTATAAGACTTTAGATAGATCACAAAGGATGGTTCGCAGAATGCTCTTCGGCAGCTATAAAACCCACCAACACAACATCAAAGGCAAACAATTGGTAAAACTTATGTTTGGGCCAAAAATGTTTAAAGATCTAAGCATTCAAACTGTGTTCATTTTAATGGTATTAGGTGGCAGCCCTTGTCACACCGATTTACATGGCACTCGCCAGACTTCAGTAAATTAACTGTTTGGGTTGATCTGATTGTAATAGCTCATGAGGGCTGTTGGTAATGGTCTTGTCTGTCCTCCCAGAATATGGAAAATCTAATCTAGGCCGATCTCACCAAATATTGATCTTGAATCTTTAGTCTTGTTTATCATACAGGAAGGTTTTCCCTGGTATCAGATTGGAGAATGGCTTTACTCACGGATCAGAGATGGTCAATTAGGTTTTATCCATAGTCAAAGAGACTTAGCTTTGTAGTTGAACAACACAGAATAATAATCTCCATAAAAGAGATTCAATGTTTGTTTCCAAATCATAAGCTTTAATCGACTTCCTGTTGCTTAGGTGCGTGTTGAGTATGTGAAGTCTCCGGAGGACTATGTGGGTCCCATGCTGGAGAGGATCAAGCCAGAGTATGTGACGAGGACGTACAAGATTGACAGCTGGACCGATCACGAAGACTTCCTGGAGAAACTGGCCAAAAAGTCTGGCAAACTTTTAAAAGTAAGAGCAATGTGTCTTCATTGTGGCACTCATTCTTTCGGTGACTGGTGGTTACAGCGTTGAATATGCAGATTATCTGCTAGAGAATATCTATTTTACATAGATGTATGTTCAGGATTACAAATGATTTTTCAAGAAAAAAACCCAGTTCAGATGCATTGTTTTGAATGAATAGAAATATTCAGACTTGAATTACTTGTAAGTTGTAGCTTAGCTCATGCAGTGTTCTACAGTTCTTTTGTTCCTTCCAGCCATTGGCTGTACTCTATTTAAGACCTCACCAAAACCCGGTGGTGAAGTAACCACTCTCTCTAGTTGGAGGGCCTGTCATGTTCCAGGCCAATCATACAGCGAAAGCTGTTTTACCCCATGTTTCAAATAGCTGTTATGACAGTAAATGAGAACCATTTGCCTTGATCTTGAATTAATTGTTTAGCCTTCAGTGAAAGCCTTTGTTTTGAAATTCTACCATGCAGTGGAGAACTTTACATGTTCAATTTAACCTTACTATAATGCAGTGTTTTTACCATGTAACAGACCTTAAATGTATTATTACTAAGCTCAGTGGTGAGGATGTTACGATGTTCATTTACAGGGTGGAGAAGCAGACCTTGGTACAATGGCTAAAATGGTGCTCAATGACTTTGTGAGAGGCAAGATTCCTTACTTTGTGAAGCCACCTGGCTGTGAGGTAAGAGCTAGCTCAATGGTGATGTTCAGCACAGTCATTTTATCCAAACTGTATTGATTCCAGTAAAACTCTGGATTAGCATGGCTTTGTATTTGTACACATTTAAACATTCTGTAAATCAATTCTGAAGTTCAAGACTGAATAGAAAAAGGATTCCGTTAGTCTTTTTGAACGCTAAACATTTGGGGTTGTGATTTTGTAGGGCGAAGAGGCTGAATATACCGCGAGCGCTACTGGAACAGCAGCAACAAGAACATCAACAACAGTGGCTGCTACAACGGAAGAAGATGAAAAAGTAGACCAAGTAGATTCTACAGATATAAGGACTTCACAGAGTAAACCCAAGGTAAAACAAAACTTGAAGAAAATTCATGTGGAGACAGAATATGCAGAAGAGGACATACAGGCGGTTGATCTATCAGATGGAGAGAGTGACTCGGAACTAGAGCGAGATGCTGAGCAACAAGAGAATGATGAAACAGACTACCCAGTGACTACAACGTCTGTGTCGGATTCTAGTTTTGACAGAGTAGATAAAGTAGAAAGAACAAAGACGGTTCCATCTGAAACTTGTCACGAAGAACAATCTGTGACTGAGGTTGACAAAGAACAACAGGATCAGCCAATCAAATCACAGCCATGCAAACAGTATGAGAAGCAACTCTCTAGCAACAGAAAACGTGGTGTAGCCATGGGCGCTGATAGGCTGTCATCTAGAAAGTCGAAGAAAAGAAAGAAAAGTTTGTTAGAGAATCCCAAAGACGATGATTGTCAAATTAAATCGAAACGCAAAGATGTCAGTATAGCAGGGAGCACGATATCTACAGAGTATCGCTCAAGTTCCAGCGGTAACTTCCGTGTCACACCACAGGATGATAGCATGACGTCAACAGTGATAAAGGAAGTGAATTGTGACAGTAAGTTGATCACATGTATTTCCAGTGATTTTACATATACTTAATCGATGGTTTGACTAAGAATTAAGAAATAAAGATCTTGGAAGTGGTTTCAGATTTATGAGATAAACAACATTTGGTACAAATCTACCATTTTAAACCCAGGCTGTAGGGTCTAAACTCCTGTTTATCTTGGCAATTTGAATCCCAATTTCGAGGTCTTTATTTCGATTTGGATATGCAAAATCTATGTGTGATCACGATTTCTGTCCATCTATTAGATTTATTTGTCTGTGTTGTATCTCCAGTTCTAGGTTGTGGATCGGTACCAAAATTGGTGTTTATCTTGCCCATGGTTAAAAGAACCCTATTTATTTTTGGGTCAAAGGTCAAGGTCACTTGGACTAGAAAGTCTGCAAAAAAAAAATTAAGACGAATTGGTACCAAACATTGGGTGTTTAGCCTTGATGGGACAAACAAGAACCCTATTTTATGTTGAGGTTAAAAGGTCAAAGGTTAAGTCCACTTAGGCCAGATAACCTATGAAATCTATTCCAAGTTATAAATTGATTCAGATCTCTAGGCATACCTTGACAATGGGGCAAAGAACAACCTTATTACCCCACAGGCAGATTCTGCCCGAGCGGTATTGTCGTTGCCTCCGTCGTCTGTCCGTCCGTCCGTCTGTCCGTCCGTCTGTCCATCATATCATTGTAAACACATTATCTCAAAAAGTCCTTCACTTACAACAATGAAACTTCATACAGTTGTTTAATACAGCCAGTACCAGAAGCCTATTGAAAGTCGGTGCCATTGGATGTGTTTTTCAGGAGTTATGCCCCTTTATACATGTCTGGCTGTTTTTATCCTTGTAAACACATTATCTCAAAAAGTCCTTCACTCACAACAATGAAACTTCATACAGTTGTTTAATGCAGCTAGTACCAGAAGCCTATTCAAAGTCGGTGTAATCGGATGTGTTTTTCAGGAGTTATGCCCCTTTATACATGTCTGTTGGTCCATATCCTTGTAAACACATTATCTCAAAAAGTCCTTCACTCACAACAATGAAACTTCATACAGTTGTTTAATACAACCAGTACCAGAAGCCTATTGAAAGTTGGTGCCATTGGATGTGTTTTTCAGGAGTTATGCCCCTTTATACATGTCTGTTTTTGTCCCCCGCTACTTAGTAGGGGGGGGACTTAGAAACACCGGTGTCCGTAATTCCGTAAGATTTTCTTGTCCGGACAATAACTCGTGAACGATTTAACCGATCAACTTCAAACTTGGGGTGTGCCTTGACATTGGCGAGAGGACGGTTGGGATTGTTTTTCAGCAATGTGCGTAATCCAATATGGCCGCCGTCAGCCATTTTGGATTATAAGCAGTACGATCTTAGATTTTCTTGTCCGGACAATAACTCGTGAACGATTTAACCGATCAACTTCAAACTTGGGGTGTGCCTTGACATTGGTGAGAGGACGGTTGGGATTGTTTTTCAGCAATGTGCGTAATCAAATATGGCCGCCGTCAGCCATTTTGGATTATAAGCAGTTCGATCTTAGATTTTCTTGTCCGGACAATAACTCGTGAACGATTTAACCGATCAACTTCAAACTTGGGGTGTGCCTTGACATTGGTGAGAGGACGGTTGGGATTGCTTTTCAGCAATGTGCGTAATCAAATATGGCCGCCGTCGGCCATTTTGGATTATAAGCAGTTCGATCTTAGATTTTCTTGTCCGGACAATAACTCGTGAACGATTTAACCGATCAACTTCAAACTTGGGGTATGCCTTGACATTGGTGAGAGGACGGTTGGGATTGTTTTTCAGCAATGTGCATAATCTAATATGGCCGCCATCAGCCATATTGGATTATAAGCAATTGGATCTTAGATTTTCTTGTCCGGACAATAACTCATGAACGATTTAACCGATCAACTTCAAACTTTGTGTGTGCCTTGGCATTGGTGAGAGGACGGTTGTGATTGTTTTTCAGCAATGTGCGTAATCTAATATGGCCGCCGTCAGCCATATTGGATTATAAGCAGTTGGATCTTGTCCGGACAACAACTCGAGAACGATTCAACCGATCTACTTCATATGTGGGGAGTGCCTTGACAATTGTTGAGAGGAGGATTAGGATTGTTTTTCAAGGACGTGCTTGATCCAATATGGCCACCATCAGCCATATTGGATTGTAAGCAGTTGAATCTTGTCTGGACAATAACTCGAGAACGATTCAACCGATCTACTTCATACCTGGGGAGTGCCTTGACATTGTTGAGAGGAGGATTAGGATTGTTTTTCAAGGACGTGCTTAATCCAATATGGCCACCATCGGCCATACTGGATTTCATTGGATTTTAAGCAGTTTGATCTTGTCCAGACAATAGCTGGAGTATGATTCAACTGATCTACTTCAAACTTGGGGAGTCCCTTGACCTTAGTGAGAGGACAGTCAATCATGTATTATGTTTTATGGATGTGCATAATCCAATATGGGTGCCATCTGCTGTATTAGATTATGTTAAGCTCATCAGCGATATCTCCATTTTCAAATCATACTCTTATCAATGATATGAGATATCATCGACCCCAAAACATCGACCATAGAGGTCCATGGCCCCCGCAGCAGCAGCGCCAGTTATGGTGGATGTAATCCACCATAACTGGTGCTGCTAGCGGGGGACATGGACCTCTATGGTCGATTTTTATCCTTGTAAACACATTATCTCAAAAAGTCCTTCACTCACAACAATGAAACTTAATACAGTTGTTTAATACAGCCAACACCAGAAGCCTATTGAAAGTCGGTGCCATGGGATGTGTTTTTCAGGAGTTCACACAAACCTGTGTGGATTGCTGTGAATAGACAGTAATCGTTCGACTACATCTGCTATAGGTAATCACTGCTCTATTGCTATATTGTTTTGTCTGTCTATGATCTATATCATACAGGTAAAATTATGCCCATCCCAAATATGTGAGTTGTTGGGGT
The DNA here is from genome assembly GCA_036873755.1 of Hanleya hanleyi. Taxonomy (NCBI): domain Eukaryota; kingdom Metazoa; phylum Mollusca; class Polyplacophora; order Lepidopleurida; family Hanleyidae; genus Hanleya; species Hanleya hanleyi. The sequence continues at coordinate 32,431 of JAVTVY010027476.1, read as the reverse complement.
CAGAAACATTATTTCCACAATTGCTCTGGGCCCGGCCCGAGGGGTCCCGATGGCGACAGCCACATGTTTACTTTGAGGTCAAAAGATCAGAGAATGGTCAAGGTCACCATATGCCAGAAAATGTCGAAAATTGTGTTGTGCCTGTTATAACTCTAGTTCAGGGATCATGTTGATTATGATCAAATTTCAAACTCATCAAGAGTAATTGATTGTGATTGATTATTACCCCCCGAGCGGTATTGTCGTTGCCTCTGTCATCTGTCCGTCCGTCTGTCCATCATATCATTGTAAACACATTATCTCAAAATGTCCTTCACTCACAACAATGAAACTTCATACAGTTGTTTAATACAACCAGTACCAGAAGCCTATTGAAAGTCGGTGCCATTGGATGTGTTTTTCAGGAGTTACGCCCCTTTATACATGTCTGTCTGTTTTTATCCTTGTAAACACATTATCTCAAAAAGTCCTTCACTCACAACAATGAAACTTCATACAGTTGTTTAATACAGTCAGTACCAGAAGCCCATTGAAAGTCGGTGTAATCGGATGTGTTTTTCAGGAGTTCTGCCCCTTTATACATGTCTGTTGGTCCATATCCTTGTAAACACATTATCTGAAAAAGTCCTTCACTCACAACAATGAAACTTAATACAGTTGTTTAATACAGCCAGTACCAGAAGCCTATTGAAAGTCGGTGCCATGGGATGTGTTTTTCAGGAGTTATCTCAAAAAGTCCTTCACTCACAACAATAAAACTTCATACAGTTGTTTAATGCAGCCAGTACCAGAAGCCTATTCAAAGTCTGTGCCATGGGATGTGTTTTTCAGGAGTTCACACAAACCTGTGTGGATTGCTGTGAATAGACAGTAATCGTTCGACTACATCTACTATAGGTAATCACTGCTCTATTGCTATATTGTTTTGTCTGTCTATGATCTATATCATACAGGTAAAATTATGCCCACCCCAAATATGTGAGTTGTTGGGGTCAGAAACATTATTTCCACAATTGCTCTGGGCCCGGCCCGAGGGGTCCCGATGGCGACAGCCACATGTATTGATTTGTTACATGTCTGCACATCCGTCCATCAATCTGTCTGTGAACTTCTGTTGTCTGTGCGACATCTCCTGTTTCAGGTTTTGGATAAGAATTACCTTGTCCATGGGACATAGAATAATTGTGAAGTCAAAAGGTCAAAGCCATGGTTACCATTGTCTGCTTTGTTCATTGTAATGTCCACTTGTGTGATTGCTTTTCTATCATATCTGTTCAGCATTGTTTTTTTTATTGAATCCCAAAAACTCTTGTAATGAAAATTACATTAATGCAAAATGTTGGAGAATAAACTAAAATCAACACCCGCCACCACTACAATCACCACAGATGTTCGCTGGTGTGTATCGGGAATTCAACACCACTTTTGGTACAATGTTACAACATGAAGATATAGTGGAGGTATGTTTGAATAACCAACCAGCCAGTATTTCGAACTCTTTCAATTGCTCACTGTGAATAACAGTCACAAGATTAGAATTTTTAGTTGTAGGTGTCAGTTGACATCTTTGCCCTTGCATGGTATCGGCCAGTCATGCCAGTTAAAAATTTAACTAGTGCTGAAATAATTTGTCCTGTTCTGTTGTTTCATCTTGAACAGGTAAAGTGTATGGCTGTATGTTGAAAGAGAGTTCATCAGTTGCCGTGGTTGAGATCACACCAACACCATCACATGCGCCCAGGCGAACGAGGAAAAAGTTAGATCATGCCAAAAAGGGGGACAACTCTCCAATACCGGAAACTGTCAGCTCCAAAAAGCTCACCAGTAAACAGGTATTCACTAAATTGTCAGAATTTTGGCATTAACCATGGTATTTTCATTTACTCAAACATAACCATGTGATAGCTATTCTATGAAAATAATGAACAATATGAGAACAATACAGCATTCTCTTTGGCATGTTTGGGATTTGCACAAAAGCCCCAGTGAACGGAAAACTATGGACAAAAGCTCCAATGGACAAAAGCCCCATCCAACATTTAGTTTCAGGTCAGGACAATAAGATCACAACTTTACCAATTTACCTATGTATACCCCCGTGCATAGTAGGAGGGTATACTGGATTCAGATTGTCCATCCGTTCATTTCTCTGTGTGTCCGTGCATCCATCTGTTCGCCCATCTGAAATTCGTTTCCAGGTAATAACTTGTTCAGCGGATTATTCTCAAATTTGGTATGTATATACCATGCCATGAGATGTCGCCTGGGATTGCATTTCGACCACTTTCGCAAATAGGTGACCTCACCTGGTGGTTAACCCTACATGTATATGCATTTTCGTGCAATAACTTGAGAACCTTTCATCGGATTCTTTTCAAATTTGGTTTGTGTATACCATGCCATGGGGTGTTGCTTGGGTTGGGCTGTTAAGGAGCTGAGGGGTTGTAGCATCTCTGGTGCCTAATCCGGGGCAGATACAGGCCTTATTTTATACCGTTATACAGCGCCCAAAATAAACAAGGTCGAAAAACGCCCAAATTAAGAAACGAAAACGCCCAAATTACGACGAAAAAATTCAGGTATTTTAGTTTATTATGCAGCAAATTTACGTTTTGTATTTAATTTCGAGATGGTTTACTCATGTTTGTGTTTGTCACTTGACTTCAAAAACGAAGCGGCGAAATCAAGACGTAAATTACCAACGCGAGCCGCCATGTTATATTTACCAACCCGATTCATATGAACTTCACTTGATAACTTCATAGGGAAATGATAATTTTAACTACGCTGAACGCTAGCCGGAAGTTATCGTCTTGCGGGCGGCTTGGAACAACGTGTTTGCGCAGCGACCCCTGGTGGCGAGGTTGATTCGAGCAGACTTCTACTTCCCGCGAAGAAAGCAGATGAAAATGCCTCGTAGTCGGCCACCGACAACCGGGAGTTCTCATAATCCGAAAAGCGCCAGCTGTGCCCACAGTCAGAAGAGAACTGCTGAGCTTGTGAAGACAACGGGCGGGGGAATAGGCCGTTTTATTCAGAAACGTCTACGGACCGATCCTGGTAATTTCATGTTCCTGAGCCATGTTCTTTTGGGAGTTGTCTCCCCTTGGTTTATGTCACCAGTGCGCAGATCGCCAGGTTTTCAGTTGCCAAGTCTCGCGGAATTTCCGTGATTATCAAGAAATATGAACTAACCTCCCGGTCTTACGGAAGAGTTTAGAAATCTCACAGAATTCATAGAATATCTTCTCAAAAGTCTAAATCTGCAAAAAAACAACTAATTTTCTCATGAAAATGATATAACATTTTTTTCTCATGAAAATTGGGATGTAATATAACATTTTTGACAATTTTTCTATAAAAATTGACATAATCTCATATGGAAATGTATTGTCTGGAAATGCGTCTGATGCGTTTTAGAGCATCTGAGAACGTCGAGCGGCTGGGGCCCGCCTAGGGCCCCAGACCCCCCGCCAATTTTTTTTTCGCCTCGCTGCGCTCGGCGGAACTAAAAGGGCGCCCAAATTAAAAAGCTGTAGCTGCCCCTGCTAATGTGTAGTGAAGCTTGACCCAAAGATTTAGTGTGGTAATTTTCAGCCCTCTAGTCTTAGGGATAGCGAACTTATATGGGGGCACTTTGGGATCCACTTAGGGCTCATTTTCTTCTTAGGAGAAATTTAATAATTGTGGGTACCTTGCCACAGGATCTCGATTGGGATTGCTTTTCATGCCGGGTCTGAATGTTAAGGTTCCAAGCCAAAGAATCAGTAGCTTCAACGTCGGGGGGACTTCAACCACTTGGGTTTTCATTTCTATTAGATGATGGAACAGATTCTCCTCAAAGCTAGGAGGGAAGGGTGTTATAATTCCTTCAAAAATCAAGAGTTGGTCACAAGAGCACAGACTGTATCAATTAGCATGATGGGGTTGAGAGTACTGTTTTGGTACTTGCTTTCTTTAGTTGGCTTAAATTTGTTCATTTCTATTTTTTGCAGCGTCGTAAACTCGAGAGAGCCGAGCGTTCGACGAAGATTGGAGTTCACTTCTACCAGGACAGGAATGTGAAGAATCGCTCAAGACATTAGTTATTAAAATTTAATAACCGGAACATGTGGTGCCATTTCATAATTAAATGTATTCAACATCGGGACACTTTCAAAATGGAAGCTTCCGTATTTGGCAAACGTCCTAGTTGGTTGCTTCTGAGACCGTTTAGAAAGAATTACAGTACTGTATGTATATTAGAGTACAAAAATAAAATACTGATCCGTTACTTGAGTGTGTCATAATGCATGTGAATGAAGTGCTTTGAAGTTCTGCGTGAAATCTGTGATTATTTACTGCGATAGCGAGGTCCATCTGTCTGTCATGCTGTCCGTCCATTGGTCCGTTAACATTAGTAAGCTGTGAGATTTCTTGAAGTCCAGGTCGGGGATTGGTATCAAACTGGGGGTTTACCGTACCCACATGACTCATGGGGCATTGTGAGGTCAAAAGGTCAAGATCACTGTGGCTGAAAATCCATACATCATTGAGATTTGTTATGTTTATGCTACAAGTACAGTCCAGAGATCTGTGGATTGTGGTTGCCCGACCGTCTGTCCATCTTGCTTGTCAACACACAATCTCTTGAAGAATTATTGACAGGCTTTCCAAATTCATCAACACGTTCAACTGACAATGGGTCAAAAGCATATTTAAGATGACTGACCTCGACTTATTTTCAAAGGTCAAATTTTGGTATTGGTTATATATTTCGAAGTATTATATCTGGGTTCTTCAAATTCATACCACATATGCAACTAGTGATTGATTAGAAATCTTTCCAATTTGACTGATCTTGACCTAATTTATCAAGGTCATAATTCTAGTTATGCCCCCCCTCTAATTAGAGGGGGGGGCATATAGCGATCGCTTTGTCCGTCCGTCCGAGTTTCTTGTCCGCGCGATATCTCGGTTAATATTTGATGGACAGGATTGAAACTTGCATGGAATGTGGCCAGTACCTCGTAGTTGTGCAGCGTAGAGTTTTTTCCGAGTTCCGGTATAATTTTCAAGAGTTATGGCCCTTTTTCTGAAATTTCTGTGAATGAGACTTGTCCAGGCTGGATCTTGGTTAATATTGTATGGACAAGTATGAAATTTGCATGATATGTGGTCAGTGCCCCACAGTTGTGCAGCGTAAAGTTTCTCCCCGTTTCGCTTATATTTTCAAGAGTTATGGCCCTTTGTTCCTGAAATCTCCGTAAATTGGGACTTGTCCGGGCTGCATCTCGGTTAATATTGTAGGGGCAATTATGAAATTTGCAGCATATGTGGTCAGTGCCCTGTAGTTGTGCAGCATGAAGTTTCTCCGCGTTTTGGGTATATTTTCAAGAGTTATGGCCCTTTTTTTCTTCAAATCTTTGTGAAGTGGGACTTGTCCGGGCTGGATCTCGGTTAATATTGTATGGACAATTATTAAATTTTCAGGATATGTGGTCAGTTCCCTGTAGTTGTGCAGTGTGAAGTTTCTCCACCTTTCGCATATATTTGCAAGAGTTATGGCCCTTTTTTTCTTCAAATCTTTGTGAATTGAGACGTCCAGGCTGAATCTCGGTTAATGTTGTATGGACAATTAAGAAATTTGCAGGATATGTGGTCAGTGCCCTGTAGTTGTGCAGCGTGAAGTTTCTCCGCGTTTCGCTTATATTTTCAAGAGTTATGGCCCTTTTTTCTTGAAATCTTTGTGAATTGGGACTTGTCCATGCTGGATCTCGGCCGGACAAGTATGAAATTTGCATGATATGTGATCAATGCCCCATAGTTGTGCAGGATGTTTCTCTGCTTTCGGTTATATTTTGAAGAGTTATGATCCTTTGTTTATCAAACCTAAGTGAATGGGATATATTTATTTGTCCAGGCTGGATCTCTGTCCATAACCGATTTGGAAATGGCTATATATATATGTCATTCTACATTCCAAAGCAGACCACATAGGTCCTGAAGTATGAAATTGCCCCAAAAAGAGTTAATTGGGTGCAAAATTCAAAGTTTACTGATCGCTTCATAATATCACCACAATATACTCCTAAGGAATGTAGGTCTCATTTTCGGATTGGACGAAAGCCCTGGCGACCATCTTGCATCAAAACATTGTATTATCACTTGTTGGTCGATACTTTGAATATGTATTATGCGAGGCATGGCAGAAAAATTTACTGAAATAGAATTTTCATAATCATGAAGGCCTCCACCAACCAATACAGAACAGAACAATGGTGGGGCAGTGTCGGATTAAAGTGGAAAGGGGGGGGCATACAATTGCTTCCTTCCTGTGTTATTACAGTACTCTCTGGATCAAGGCTAGGCTCTCCAATTTTCTAGTTTCTGCAGTTCAATGTGTGCAGCAGCAAATATTATAAGCTAATAAGACACTTGTTCTATACAGCATAGTCCAGGCATACCTGACTCCACCATGTTGATCAAAGCTGGTAAAGTTTGTACAGTTGTATGATACAAACATTATGATTATTGGAATTACAATGTAATATGTATATTGATTGAAATATATTGTATTTAACACCATATGAAATATGTATTTTGAACTTTGTTCATATTCTTGAAAGTTGAAAAATCAGTGGTAAGAAATAACAGGATAGTACAGGGTATTTTCACCTTGAACATGGCATGTTAAAGGGATTTTTCAAATGCTTGCCAAATGTGATTCCTACGTCCTGAACCAGAACTTGTAGCTTAATGTAGATGAGCCCCTTTGGCCCCAGTGACCTATTAGTCAAAGTAAAATTGTGCAGTCCAGGCATCCATCCAGATGATTCAGTAACTTTAGGTGGGCATAACATTTCCCAATATAGATTACTGGTATATGATAAATGTCTTGCAATTTAGGGTGGACATCTATCTCCTCCAAACGTCCCTCTAGCATGTCTAGTACGTACTTCAGCAGCTATATTGTTTATTGAAGTGTTACGAATCTTGGGAGGAGTGAATACTTCAATATGGAGTGAGGATTTGATTTGAAAATGTTGTGCTGTGGCACTGTGTGATGAAATGATGTAGACTGGTATGCTGATTCTCCTCTAGAAGGAATCGGCTGAGAAGCTGAGAACAGTATGATGGAAATATCAGGATTCCTACGTCACTGAAAGTACTTAAAAACTCCAATTTTGACAAAAGATCTTTGAAATGTCTTGTGAAATGCTGGATATAAAATTAGGAATATTATAAGGATGGTTTGTACATCACTAAATTTGATGAAAATCATTGCCAAGACATCATCCAATGACCTTAATTATGTTCTTCCCCCTTCACTGTTCTTCACTAACCCCCAATAGGTCCTTGGAATTTGTATTAGTCCTGGAGACATCGCAGTGTGACTATGAAGTCACAGGACATACGAAGTAGGGTAGGCATTAGGACCTCGAGGCGCACTGAACTCTTGGAAATCTCCCCTACCCCAAGTTGAAATCCTGCCTATATTAAGATGGACACAGCCCAAGTCCGAATGACCAGTGATTTTCATCAAAAATCACAAGAAATTTTCAGAAAAAGTAGATCAGCTCAGAACTTGCTGGTAACAATCCCCTAATGCACCTTCATGGAAAAAAATCAAGGTTCTAATGTCAACGGTTCTCCTTATTTTGCCGACGAAAGGATTCGGATGGACTCATTCACAATTAAGACTCTCTGACGATCCATTGTGATCACCAGTGTCTGTAGAGCCTAATTTTCAAAATTCGAAATTCATATTTTTTTGAAATTTTGGTTTGTTAGTGTTACGGTTTTGCTAAGGGTATGTTTGTTTGGGTCATCGTCGCTGTGTGACCAATAAGGTGAGGTGCGACATTAAACTTCAAACAACTAACCAACTCGCTGACTAACAGACAATTTGCAGATGATGGCCTACTTCGCAGAAAAATCCATGAAAGGTCCTTTGTGTTTGTCAAAAGTGTATGAACTTTATTATAAAATGTGAAAATCACCATTGTTCTGTGATATGGTAGATAAATTGTTGTATGGAACACCACAATACAGGAAAGTTGGATGGATACACCCTGGAATACAATCCCAAATGGCATACTTTATCCAGTCGTGAAGTATCATTCTGTAAAATTTCAAAATAATTGGCCAAGTCTATGTTGATTAATTGCATAGAAATGACTTTTATCAAGCCTGTAGCTTTAGCTGCTGAAAGCTCGAAAGGGGATCTAGATGATATCTGTGGATGTCTCCCTGTCCCTGCTCTTGTCCCTGTCCCTGTTCGAAAAAGTTGTTTAAGATTTAGACTTACATAATTTTTCCTGTCCACAGCTTCACCATATGCGTCCTGAACTAAGCCTCTCCCCTAATCATCATATATTCCAGGAGCTTACATCATGCTATACTTATTCAACCCATGTACTACCCTTGGGAGGATGCCCCTACCCTTGGGGCACCAAAAGTTTCGGACTCTCATGTGATACTTATAGTTTGACGACATTTTATTTCAGGAATACAGTATGAAATAACTGGCAGAGGAACCCCTGCAGTTTAGTCCCTCGCAGAACTGAACCCATTCCTTTTGAATTTTGTGTCACCTCAAATGAAGGACTCCTTTCCTTCAATACCAGTTAGACATAATCCCTCACATTACAACACTTAAATGTTACGTTCCTTAGTAAATTAAGAATGACCGTCTTATGCCAGTGCACACAAGCAATTTTATTGTTTCAGTTGCCCAGGTTGTCTGAGCTTCCTGTAACGCTTCACGCGAGACGATGGATAATTTCTGAGAGATTGTCTGGCTAGGGTCAGAGTTCTCTTCCATAAAAAAAGACAAAATGGGAGCGACAACGGGGTCGCACGACCTCATCCGAGTAAATATTTTTTTAAAATATTCAGCTGTTCTACAACACTTAACTCAAATATATTTATTAATGAAAATTTTTCCTCCTTTGTCAGCCCAAATTTAACAAGATCTGTCACATTCTTCACCAGTTTGAGCTTTTAACTTCTACCTCGTTCCAAATGGAAAACTGGGTCAGTTGTGGTTTTCGTTGAAGCAAATGAAATGAGAGTAAAGTTGTTAATACTGTAATAGATGAAGAACGAAATGGATCTTGTTAAATTTGGACTGACAATGAAGGAAAATTATTATGTGAACAGCCGAATATTTAAAAAAAAATAAAAACACAGGAAGGAAGCAATCAGAGATTGCTCAATTGTATGCCCCCCCTTCCACTTTAATCCGACACTGCCCCGCCATTGTTCTGTTCTTTATTGGTTGGTGGAGGCCTAATTTGGATAATTATAAATCTGTTTCAGTCACTTTTTTGCCATGCCTCACATACTACATATTCCAAGTATCAAGCAACAAGTGATAATACGATGCTTCGATGCAAGCTGGTCGCCAGGGCTTTCGCCAAATCCGAAAATGTGACCTGGTCATGAGACCTACATTCCTTGGGAGTATATTGTGGTGAAATTATGAAGCGATCAGTGAACTTTGAGTTTTGCACCCAATTCACTGTTTTTGGGGCAATTTCATACTTCAGGACCTATGTTGTTTGCTTTGGAATGTAGAATAACATATAATATAGCCATTTTCCTGGTTCAAATCGGTTATGGACCGAGATCCAGCTTGGACAAATAAATATATCCCATTCACTTAGGTTTAAACAAAGGGCCATAACTCTTGAAAATATAACCGAAAACAGAGAACTTCACGCTGCACATCTATGGGTCACTGCCCACATATCATGCAAATTTCGTACTTGTTCATACAATATTAACCGAGATCGAGCCCTACAAATCCCAATTCACAAAGATTTGAAGAAAAAAGGGCCATAACTCTTGAAAATATAAGCGAAATGTGGAGAAACTTCACGCTGCACAACTACAGGGCACTGACCACATATCCTGCAAATTTCATAATTGTCCATACAATATTAACCGAGATCCAGCCCGGACAAGTTCCAATTCACAAAGATTTGAAGAAAAAAGGGCCATAACTCTTGGAAATATATGCGAAACTCAGAGAAACTTCACGCTGCACAACTACAGGGCACTGACCACACGTCCTGCAAGTTTCATAATTGTCCATACAATATTAACCGGGATCCAGCCCGGACAAGTCCCAATTCACAGACAAATCAGGAACAAAGGGCCATAACTCTTGAAAATATAAGCGAAACGTGGAGAAACTTTACGCTGCACAACTGTGGGTCAATGACCACATATCATGCAAATTTCATACTTGTCCATACAATATTAACCAAGATCCAGCCCGGACAAGTCCCATTCACAGAGATTTCAGAAAAAGGGCCATAACTCTTGAAAATCATACCGGAACTCGGAAAAGACTCTACGCTGCACAACTATGAGCCACTGGCCACATTCCATGCAAGTTTCAATCCTGTCCATCAAATATTAACCGAGATATTGCCCGGACAAGAAATTCGGACGGACAGACGGACGGACAAAGCGATCGCTATATGCCCCCCCTCTAGTTAGAGGGGGGGGGGGGCATAAAAATACTTTACTGGGATGAGGTAGCGTCCATTTTGCGTTTTTTTGTATGGGAGAGAACTCTAGCCAGACAATCTCTGAGAAATTATATCATCTGGCAGGAAGGGTTGTTGGAAGCTCGGACTATTGCCGTTGGGGTTTTTATATCAAATGGTAGACTGACAATACCAGCCTTTTTTGACTATTGCATTCAATTGAATCTACATCTATTTATTAAGGAGCCAAGTTCAAATTCAAACCACTTCCAGGCTGCTGGATCTTGTCAGCATCTACATCTGGTAGAAATGCTATGTGATGTTAATTAATATTTTTCAGATGTGCAGCTTTCTTTCGGATACTTATTGCTACATTCGTTTTACACTTCCCCATAAATAATGTGCCTACTCGAGGCAAGGTGGGAGGTTGGGGGAGACATGATTTGCTTAAAAAAACAACTAGCATAGGCTTCATGCCAGAGTGGCAACTCAAGGGGGACCGCATAACCTCTAGTTACAACTGCATTCTCAGCTGATAAAACATCCTTGGGTTTCAGGGTTGTTAATGGAGTACACGAAGTGACAAACACCAAGAAGACCAGCTTGATCAGATTTTGGATGAAAAGAAAGAAAGCAATATTTGTTAAAAAATACATTGTGGTTTATTTCATATGTATAGACGTATGTACAAATATACAGGTAAAGTTGCTTAGTGTTAGGCCACACACCCTCTCTGCTGATATATGTGGATTATATCATCGTGTAGGGCCTAATCATGGCAATATCGATTACTGATGTGCGTCTATTCGTCATGTAAGGACAACACGATAGGTGACTACATGTACATGTAGGGAACCTTGTTAAACCTGGAAAAGCTACCCGACAAGCTGTATTTCTCATGGTGTTCCTGGTTCCAAAGATCCTTACACGACAACTTTCCCGGATTTGAAATGACACAATGAGGTTGAAAGTATTGAAAACAAAGATTGTATTACAAACCCACCCATTTGGCATGTTTGGGCGTACATACATATTCACACCAGATATTTTTCAATGTCCCATGACCATTTTTAAGATCAAACAATATCTCCATGATATACCAGGAATCTCAGCTGGTCACACCAGTACTGATGTAGGAACTGTACACCAGTACTATGTCTACAATGAATTTTCATGATGGAAATATATATGTTTTTATAGAAACTTTAAAAGTGAATCGAGGATCTATTCAGGGCAACATGTTAACCTACTGGGAGACCTCGAAATATATTGCCACATGATGAATAATTAATTAAATTTCTAGGAGTGGTGGTTTGTGTTCAAAAGTCCGCAACTCAGTGTCAACTTTTGCTGAAACAGCCAGGCCTGAGATGGCATGTAAGTCATCCATTATGACAATGACAGAAAAGCTGGCTTACATTAACCAGCAGGCAGTAAAAATATAAACAGAATCGGACTGACAAGGATTTCTGTAAGAACTGTGCTGTCCCCAGGACAGTATTCAAACCCTAGTCATATACACTAGTATATTATTATTTGTCCGCTGTTTATCGATTTCTTCAAGTCTTGTTCCAAGATCATCCATGTGTCTCATTTCCAATAGCGACTAGCGTTCATTCTAGTGGCCAAAGAATCTGAAATCCAGAATATAAAATACATGTATATACATATTGTGAGGTCAATTAGAGTTTAAATCCTCCGAAAAAGTCAACTTTACCCCATAAATCTATATTTCCATGTAATTTTAGAGGAAGATCAAATTTATAAGAATGACTGATTGAATTTTGCACACAAAATTTGGGGGCAATTGAATTTTAATAGGGCAACTGAAATATTAGATGATTGTTAGTAATTTGTTTGTGACTTCGTCTCGAACCCACAGACCAATTTTTAGTCTTGAGATATGTGAACAAGAGCGTAACTTTGTTCGGAACATCCCCACCCCAAAGATTGTGCCACGGGGGGAAACTCTTCGCTATGATACAACATTTAGAAAATATTTTCTTCAACAAAACTGAAGGGCAGAATGGTACTATCATTCACTGTTTACCATATTTAAATGCTTATGCATATGTAATTTTCACAGGTTGAAATATTCTGAATCAAGCATGTGGCCTAGATATACTACATCATGGTTTTTCGACAGATGAAATCCGTTCTATGGATTGATGATGTCTGGCTGGTGTCAACATTCAGTTTTCTTGTTAAAGAGGTAGTAGCGTGATTTTAGTTGTTCGGGTAAACTGAACAGCATGATCACTTGCAACATTTGCCAAAAGATTTTCAAGTATTGAAATCTCGTATTTCATATAGGGATCAATATTGTCCGATTCTTCTATTCGGTCTAGTGAACAACATGAAAATGGGAAATGACGTCGGATAACGTGATCAGGTATCCATGATGTCACGTTAGAAGCCGTCACAGTGCGATAAAAGTTCTAAGATCGAGTATGACGTTGCAAAGCATCACGGTCGGAATGCCAGTGCGCGTTTTCTGACGTCATCTCAGGCACTGGAGCCAAGTGCAGGTGCTGTTACGTTTTTCAGAGAATGTCAGAAGTGTGATTTCAATGCCCGTGATATTAAAAAATGAGGTCACAGAAACACGTTCACCATAGTTGCTTTCAACTACTGAATAACTTTTATCGAAATATGTTATTTGCTGAATATTTTTTAAATGACGCTTTTACCTCTTTAAAGTTTCACACTTTGTCTTTTAATGATGAAGGTTAGTACATATGTTAATACTTTGGAATAACAACCAGAATGTTCTGAAACTTTGAAGATATGCTTAATATCAAGTAATATCATATTTGCCAAACAGTTGAAGTAAACTATGTGCAATTTTGGGATCAGTTTTCATGTTATCTCGACCTCACCCCATGACTTCTGAACTAAGCCCCGCCAGATCCCTGGACCCTAATATACTCTGGTATGTCTGGGTGTACATCATGCTACACACGTTGGACTCGCCCTGTGGCACTGAGTCTCGCCATGACTACCCTTTATCTCCTAAACTAAACCTCGCCGACCTCAAACCTTCATATATTCTGGCAGCTTACCTTATGCTACACTTATTCAACCCACCCACTACTGTCAGAAGCATGTCCCGAACCCCAAGGCAATGAGCCCCACCCACCATCTCTAAAATAAGCCTTACCTGACCCCATAACCTGATATATTTTGAGAGCTTACATTATGCTACACCTAATCAATGCATTGCCCGACCCCATCGCCCATACAAAACAGACAGCTTCTGTTCTGACCTGTCTGATGTTCATGATTTAGATATGCAACATGCTTAGACTTGCATCCACTTTCTGATCCATCTGTCCATTTTGTTCAGTTGAACCCTTCTCAAAACAATTTCAGTTGTCTCAGTTTACAGGTACTCTTAAATTCTGTTTAAAAATCTGACCATCTTGCCTGAACTATGATTTACAGAAGTCTATAGAGGTTGTAAAGTTGTAAAAGCTGTGATAATACTTACACCAGCATTAAGAACATGATGAATATATTCCAGAGTGCAATGAAAATCCTGAAGTAACGAAGGCTCTGTAAAAACTCTCTCACTTTATCACCTGTGATATAAACGAGTGTGACAGACAGTCAGACAAGTAAATAAAACAAATTTTCTGTTTGCTAAGTACTGTGAAGCACAAAACTATTTGCATAAGTTAAAACAGTAGAATATGTGGAAATAAAAGAGTAAACATGGTCACTTTTTAAGCAAACCATTTTGAGGAAACCTGTATGTATAACTTCGCTTCCCGCGGACTCTCTGGCATCTTCACGCCTCTTGACCACTGGAGGCACTTTTGATATTGAATTACATTGTGTTGCAGTGGAACATGGAGTAAGGGATGTGGATCAGCAGGAAGCAAGGAGTGTAAGGAACGTGGATCAGCGGTGGAACAAGATTAAGGGATGTGGATCAGCGGTGGAACAAGGAAAGTAAGGAACATGAATCAGCGGTAGAAGGAGTAAGGGATGTAGATCAGCAGTGGAACATGGAGAGTAAGGGATGTGGATCAGAGGGGAACAAGGAGTGTAAGGAATGTGAATCAGCGGTGGAACAAGAGTAAGGGATGTGGATCAGTGGTGGAACAAGGAAAGTAAGGGACATGAATCAGCAGTAGAAGAAGAGTAAGGGATGTAGATCAGCAGTGGAACATGGGGAGTAAGGGATGTGGATCAGCGGGGAACAAGGAGTGAAGGGATGTGAATCAGCGGTAGAACAAGGAGAGTAAGGAATGTGGATCAATGGTGGAACAAGGAGGGTGTGGATCAGTAGGGAACATGGAGAGTAAGGGACATGAATAAGCGGTGGAACATGAAGAGTAAGGGATGTGGATCAGCGGGGAACAAGGAGTGAAGGGATGTGAATCAGCGGTAGAACAAGGAGAGTAAGGAATGTGGATCAATGGTGGAACAAGGAGGGTAAGGGATATGGATCAGCGGGGAACAAGGAGAGTAAGGGAAATGAATCAGTAGGGAATAAGAAGTGTAAGGGAAACGAATCAGGTAGAAGAAGGAGAGTAAAGGACATGAAACAGCGTTAGAAAAAGGAGAGTAAGGGACATGAAACAGCGTTAGAACAAGGAGAGTAAGGGACAAGAAACAGCGGTAGAGCAAGGAGAGTAAGGGACATGAATGAGCAGGGAAACCAGAAATGAGTAAAGGATATGAAACAGTGGTAGAACAAGTTGATCAAGGGACGTGGATCAGCGAGGGAACAAGTAGAGTAAGGGACATGAAACAACGGTAGAAAAAGGACAGTAAGGGACATGAAACAGCAGTAGAACAAGGAGAGTAAGGGCCATGAATCAGTGGTACTGGTAGAACAAGTTGAGTGAGGGACATGGATCATCGAGGGTACAAATAGAGTAAGGGACACGAATCAGCGGTAGAACAAGGATGGTAAGGGACATGGATCAGCAGAGGAACAAGGTGTGTAAGGGACATAAGTAGGGGCCGAACGTGGATCAGCCGGGGAAACAAGAGAGTGTAAGGGACAAATCAGTGATAGAACAAGGAGAGTAGGGGACATTAATCCATGGGGGAACAAGTAGAGTAAGAGACATTACTCAGTGGTAGAACAAGGAGAGGGAGGGATTGAATCAGCGGTGAAACCAGGAGAGCAAGGGACATGAATCAGCAGTGGAACGAGAGCAAGGGACGCGAATCAGCAGTGGAACAAGGAGAGCAAGGGACGCGAATCAGCAGTGGAACAAGGAGAGCAAGGGACATGGATCAGCAGTGAAACAAGGAGAGTAAGGGACATGGATCAGTGGTGGAACAAGGAGAGTAAGGGACACAGATCAGCAGGGCAACAAGGAGAGTAAGGGATGTGAATCAATGGGGGAACAAGGAGAGTAAGTGACATGGATCAGCGGGGGAACAAAGAGAGTAAGGGACGTGGATCAGTGGTGCAACAAGGACAGTAAGATATGTGCATCAGTGGGGGAACAAGGTGAGTAATGGAATGTGAATCAGCGAGAGAACAAGGAAAGTAAGGGATGTGAATCGGAGAGAGGAACATGGAGAGTAAGGAATGTGAATCAGTGGAGTAACGAGACGTTGATCAGGAGGGGGGAACAAGGAGACTAAGGGACATGAATAAGAAGGGGAACAGGGAGTGTAAGGGATGTGAATCAGAAGAGGAAATAGGAGACTAATGGACATGAATCAGAAAAGGAACAAGGAGAGCAAGGGACGTTGATCAGCAGGGGAACAAGGAGAGTAAGAGACATGAATCAGTGAGGGAACAAGGAGATTTAAGGGATGTGGATCAGCATAGAAAGAGTAAGGGACGTGAATCAGCAGTGGAACAAGGAAAGTAAGGGATGTGGATCAGCGGGGGAAGGAGAGTGACGGACATGAATCAGAAGAAGAACAAGGAGAGTAATGGATGTGGATTAGCAATGGAACAAGAAAAGTAAGAGATGTGGATCAGCGGGGAAAGGAAGGGAAGAAGGAGAGTAAGGGATGTGGATCAGTGAGGGGAGCAGGAAGAATAAGGGATGTTAATCAGCAGTGGAACAAGAACAGTAAAGGATGTGGACCAGCAAGGAAAGGAGAGTGAGGGTCGTGGATCAGAGAGGGGAACAAAAGAGTAAGGAACGTAGATCAGCAGTGGAATAAGGAAAGGAAGGGATCAGCAGGGGAAGGAGAGTAAGGGACATGAATCAGAGAGGGGAACAAGGACAGTAAGGGATGGAAATCATAGAAACAAGGAGAGTAAGGGAAGAGAATCAGTGGGGGAACAAGGAGAGTAAGGGACATGGATCAGCACGGGAACAAAGAGAGTAAGGGACCTGAATCCGTGGTAGAACAAGGAGAGTAAGGGATGTGAATCAGCAGTGGAGCAAGGAGAGTAAGGGATGTGGATCAGCAGGGGAAGGAGAGTGAGGGAAATGAATCAAAAGAGGGGAACAAGAAGAGTAAGGGATGTGAATCAGTGAGGGGAACAAGGAGAGTAAGGGACGAGAATCAGCAGTGGGAAAAGGAGAGTAAGGGATGTAGATCAGCAGGGAAATGCGAGTAAGGGACGTGGATCAGAGAGGGAACAAAGAGAGTAAGGGACCTGAATCAGTGGTAGAACAAGGAGAGTAAGGGATGAGAGTCAGCGGGGGAAGTAGGAGAGTAAGTGATCAGCAGGGGTAGGAGAAGGTATGGGATGTGAATCAGAGAGAGAGAAAGGAAATAAAGGGATGTGAATCAGGGGGGAACAAGGAGAGTAAGGGATGTGGATCAGCGGGGGAACAAACCGCATATCGGGACCTGAATCGGCAGTGGAACAATGAGAGTAAGGGACATGAATCAGTTGCGAACATGGAGAGTATTGACATTATAACCACCACTGATTTAATGAGCATACATGGAAATATGGTTGTTTTTGAAAGTTATGAACATATTACTAAAGCAATGTCATGCCTGTTTTGTTTTACTTATTTATGTCATGTACGTATTATACAGCACCTGTTGTTGGCTCCATATTCGACCCAAACGTGTCATCTCGACTCTTCTTTCTGAAAAAACAGGTAAAATTCCAAAATATGTTCTCCACCAAATAATGTAGTAATATTTGGTATGAAAAATAACATACAGGAAATATATATTGACCACACAAATCAGAATGATTTTATAAGCATACAATACACAATTATATGTATTCAGATGACCTTGAACATGTTGGAAGAAAACGATCATTCACAGGAAGTACGGAGCAGATTATAATCTGAAGTCATTTCACCTATTTTCAGGAACATCTTACACTATGTTGGATAATGTTGAAACACAAGTTACAGTATTGACTGTTTACCTACAATCAGTACTTACAGGTTGAAGTTGAGAACAGCCCCAGCATTAACCAAGAGAGTTCTAGATAGAGAAAAAAAAGTATGATTAGATAACATGTGAAGTTATATATGTTTGGTACATGTACCCTATAAAAACAGTGAATCGCCATCAATAAACTTTGTGCGTTCACAGGTAGGCCTGTATTAACCACTAATCTGCTAATTGATACACTTTGATCGACAGCAGTAATAAATCTTACCAGTCCTATATAGTTTAGTGTGTCAAAAAACAACAAAAGAAGATTGGTCCAAGGTCAAAGTTCACCAGCTGCCCTTGTTTGCGGCAAATGGATGAAAGAGCAGGCCCATATGCGTCAGACAGTTTTAATCTGTGTGATGTACATCTTACAGATACCTTGTCCAATGGATGTAGAGAGTAAAATACTATTAAGGCATGCTACAGATTAGTCTGTAACATATGGCACACGTTGATGGATGTTCAAAACAATAACTCCCTATTGTGCTGTAAAGAACAGAAAGCCTACAAAGTTTCAGGTAAAACTGCCAATAACTTTTCTTATGAAAATGTTATTTTATGAAAGGTAAGAGGATACAGAACCAAATTATTTTACAGCTTGTTGCAAACGGCGTCAGCAAATATGACCCATTCTGTATTTTCCCAATAACTAGAATTGGCAAGTGGTTTGACTCCGAGGCCTTGATAATACACAGTACATATATTCCATTAGTGACTCCCGTGACACATAGACTCTAAAATTTTCTCAGCTCCCACAATTTTTAAACAACTTCAGTAAACCATAGACCCATTGAAAGTGCAAAGGCTATTCTTCATTTAGGAAAGAACATTTATTGATTGAACGATTTCTTAATAAAAAATGTGATAAGAAAACAGCGTGACTCCCGTGACTAATACAAATTCTGGTATGTTGACCACTAACACTTGTCCTCCATTTCGAATCATGTTTTGGTTTCTGGTGCAAATTCACTTATTTGTGGTTGTTCTTCACAGAATGAAATTGCTAAATAACATAATCTAATTAGATGAAGTTAAAATACCATTTGTAAGATCAGTCCAGAATACGTGACTCCTGTGACAAAAAAAACGTGACTCTCGTGACAAATATAGTATTACAGTGGAAATAAGTACTGTAGTCTTTTCAAAAGTTGAAATACACAATACCCTATTATTTGCAACTGTTCTGAGTCTTTGTTGATGATTATGTAACACAAGAAAGAACTTGGGATAATTCCTATCTCCAAAACAATCAAATAGTGAAAGAACTTGAACACAACAACGAACTTGGGATAATTCCTATCTCCAAAACAGTCAAATATTGAATATCAGTCATGTTTGCAACTACTTTAAAAACACAGATTTGATTTCTGGTAGACTGAGCGCTACTTTTCTGGCTTTTTCAAGGTGTTCTTCTGGAAAAGAAAGTTGCCCCCTGTTATTCAGAAGATCTGGTGTAGGCATGTCACACAAGATATCTTCCTTTGGCTGCCACGACTCATCACTATTAGCAGGCCACTGGTAAAGGTTACCACACCGCAGTAGAAAGGTCAGGCAGACCTCACTGGCAGACCTGTCAACAGTCTGTACCTCTGCCATGTAGATATAAACAACTTCACGTCGTTTGCCTGGAATCCTGACTGCAACCATCTGTCCAGGTTGTACTTCAGGAGTGGAATCATCTTCCATATCTTCTTGCTGACTTCCGTCATCTGACACTGACCTCGCATCTTCAGCGGCAGAAATATAGTGATGAAGTGCCACTGTAGGAGGCCATAATGACACAGTGTGACTCCCGTGACAATTTATTGTGACTCCCGTGACATACTTTAATATAAAATTCCTATTAAATGAAAACATCTAAATAAGATATTACACCTGTTTCACATTGTACTCTGCCAGTAGGTGAATTAACTTTATGAAATGGTCTGATAAGACACTACTCAGAAGTATAGATAATTAACATACCTAATTTTGTGACTCCCGTGACACTAGAATGAGAGTGAATGCATCCAACCAGCTGGAGTAATGGAGCTCAACTGAGAGTTTGCTTGCACTCTGCTGCAACACTGTGCCTAATGACCTACATTTGACTGTAGCAGGCAGTTCACAGTGAAGGAATCTTCCATGGAAATTTCCATTGTAACAAATCAATATAACTTTAAAGCATAAAATGCTCTAATGAGGATCCATGTTCGAGGGCCTCCAGGATGAATATGGATGAACCAATCATGACAATATTTCACATATGTAAACTTCAGTTCTATATGTATATAAAACAATGAAAACTTCCTCATTAACATGCTCTTCAGACAACTGCATGGGTGTCCCATTCTAATGGAATGGCTGAGTAGAGAAAGGCTTCATCGATAGGCATGGCAGGAGAATTTTTTTTTTTCAATTATCATAACATTTGTCCGTCTCAAGGGTGCATGTTGCAATAACGACCCATGGTAATAACTCCAACCCGATGGCACTTATCAAGATTAGAAACTTGCCTCGGCCAATGACCAGTGCCAGTTGAACTATAGGTCAATTCCACCGTGACGGGTGCTTCATTAAGAGCAAAAACTTAGAATTCAATCCTCTGAAAAACACACAGAAATATAGTTAAACATTTACAACCACACTTAATTTGTGCAAGAGAAACCTTTCTTCCAAATTATATCCAGTTTTCTGAAGAAAGAATTCAGCCAATAAGAATCAGAGGTCATTTGCATATTGTGACAGGCACTACAGGGAAAAGCCATCATTGGTACTGTCCTGTGCTTCTCCTAGAAATCCCTCTGAACTGACAGCATTTCAAGATTTTCTTTCCACATCACATGATGGGAGATGACAGTATAACTGAAAAAGTTTGTGTCCACCAGAAAAAATTATTCTTCATGAAATACTATCTTTTTACTGTGATGGGTGCTACACATACCAGCTTACGTGACAGGTGCTACACCCTCCCAACTACTAAGCAAATGGTTTTAGTTTAAGTGAACAAAAAGTCTGTCCTAAGCTATCTGTTATGATATTTTCCTGCAGGTGTACACCACATGGTTAAAAAAAGGAGAATTACTCAGTCAGCAAAATGGAGTTGAATGCAACTGGCGAGTGGGTTGGTTCTGCCTCCCCAATATGAAATGGATGTTAATATCACAGGTCAATCACTGTGACATTCCTTTCTTTCACAATCTATCCCAGATCTTCTGAGAATGCAAAATGTATTCTCAAGCTGTTATTTGGTATACTGCAATAAATTGCATGGTATATGTTCTCTGTTGGCAGTAATGTACTCATAATTGTAACACTGGCCCTATGCAAATACATGTATGTAATTTGTAATGCCCAACACTTTTGAGCATTTTCTGTCTTAGAATAGGAAATATTGGAATGATCACGTGTACAGGTTATGAGAAGCAGTAACTTTCATACTTTATTCTCTTGAATGATTCTTGTGTGGATATAACCACCAACATCCCTAATATTCCTTGAAAAACAGTTTATCATAAAATAATGGTTTGATACTTTATCCGGAACCACCAAGCACGGCCAGGCAGACGGATGACTCCGAGTGGAGCCTTTTATACCTCCAAGAGCGAGGGAGTACTAGAGGTGCACTATCGATTGTATGTGAACATGACATGCTACGGCCAGATAGAGCCGTAAGTGAGTGGTCCTGAACTGACATGCGGACTGATTGTATTGGACGTAGCAACAGCTGAACGCAGCTGCATTGATGATGTTGTTGTTGTTGTTTCTATACCAGTACCAGTTCTGATCACTGATGTTCATACTTCTGGAGAACAGTCGCGACATGATCTGATCACTCACCCAAATAATATCAAATCCGACAGCATATTACAGACAAAGAAGTTCAAAATACGACACACAAAATAGGTTTTTGTTCACTGTGAACACTTTCAGTTTCACTTCCTTCGTCTGCTAAAATAAATATCAACATTTGCAATCAACACGTTGAAAGTTATGAAGCGCCATCTAGTGGATGTAGCGCATGTCAGAGCAAGAGTTGTTTCCCCTTTTTAAGCGGCTTTGAATTATACAATCAAAGTATATACACAATTATATACAATCTATACAATCACAGACTCCGAACCTTTTGAAAAAGTTCATACTAAATTTTGTAAATTAAACCTTCAGGTAAGTGAAAATACTGTGAACATTGCATGTAAACGAGAACTTGGGCGATTCCCACTTATAACAGATATCCACACAAACATACTTAACTATACGATACACCTTGAAAATAGTTTGGATCGAACTATTCTTCAAGATGCAATCACATGCAGTAAATCAATAAAAACTGATGGAATTGGATGGCATAGCTATGTCTCTCTAATAAAAGAAAAACACATCAACAATGACGAAAACCTAACTCACCATACCAAATCCAAACACATCAAAAAAAGTAAAAGATAAACTAAAATATAAATATATCGAATACTACATTAACAAACTAGTATAATCCGAGAAGCTTCTTCATTATAAATATAGAATAGAATAGAATAGATTTATTTGCATAAATATGCCCAGGTAGGCTAAAAGCACAACAAACAAACAAACAACCAGACAACCAACCAGACATATAGCGTACACGCCCAAAACTAAAGTGTCGAAACTCACCCGCAAAGCGCCGAAACAACCCCTCAAGTGTGTCCAGAGGGACAACACTTAGAGAGCAGTCCCTGTGGACACACCTAAACGGTCATTCCAACACCCCACGAGCAAGCCTAAACACCCCAGTCCTAAGCGTGTACTAATAAACAGTATACAAATTTGGGCTCCCCTGAGCTTGTAGCTTTATACTAATTACGAAGAGGCATGGTGCTGGCCAACTAAATACGAGCCATCGAGCATAAACAGATGCTACCCAGATACACCAGATGCTGCATCCGGGGAACATCCATTCACGCCCAATGGCCGTACCCAATTGACCAACACCAAGCTCCCATAGGCGAGTAATTATCAGGTATAAAAGTGCATGGTGGCAGGAGAGATCAGACATACATGGACAATGAGGAGATTGATGCACTCTAAGCAATTAATATGCTATAACAATTGGAAACAATCATATGTATACTTCGCAACTGCTTCCATCACCCATTGATTTGTCGACGACAGTATGTCACGAATCGTGAGGTTATTTGCACCATATTTTATAAATGGGCATATAATGTTCAAAAGACACTGTCGCTCTTTAGCGAATCTTGAGCATTCCAACAGGAAGTGAGTTTCACTATCAACAATTTTACAATGTTCACATACTCGGTCATCTATGAAACAATCCTATTCGATTGCTGGCTATCTACAATATGTTAAAAACCAGAATTTTAGACAATCTTTAACAAAACTCAGAATATGCGCCCACAGACTTGAGATAGAAACGGGGAGATACAGAAAAATAGATCGGGACAAAAGATGGTGCAGACGTTGTGATGGTATATTAAATAAAACTGTGGAAGATGAATACCAGTAGTATAGAGCGAGCATTTGAGTTCGCATTGACCTCAGAAATTTGCATAATTGAGGAGGAAATGAGGAGGTGACAGCCAATGAGAAGCGAGTAAAATTTGACCTCAGAAATTTGCATATTGGGGACGGTCACGGGGTGGCTCTCGTCCAATCAGAAGCGAGTAAAATTTGACTGGATGTATTCCTCCACGGTGATGTGGTCCTGGCGGTGATGCGGTCTGCCTCCGCGGAGAAAAAGTAGTCCCTAGATGCGACAGCCAATCAGAAGCGAGTATTCTGTCAGAGGGGTCAATGTGGGTGGTGGTGGGTGGTGGGTTTAAGATGGCGGCTGGTGGTGGTGGGTTTAAGATGGCGGCTGGTGGTGGTGGTGGGTGGTGGGTTTAAGATGGCGGCTGGTGGTGGTGGTGGGTGGTGGGTTTAAGATGGCGGCTGGTGGTGGTGGTGGGTGGTGGGTTTAAGATGGCGGCTGGTGGTGGTGGTGGGTGGTGGGTTTAAGATGGCGGCTGGTGGTGGTAGTGGGTGGTGGGTTTAAGATGGCGGCTGTGGGTGGTGGTGGGTGGTGGGTTTAAGATGGCGGCCTGTGGGAGCAAACGAGGCGGTGGGGAGGTCACGGGGAGAAAAAACCCTCACATTGCCCTCAAAAAAACCTCTAAGCCATATAATAATAATAAACATAATCTATAGGTGTTGTACCATGTTAATAGGATCAGTCTAGCATCTGCACCACCCTAGGGTCGAGTGTTTATTGTCCCGTGTATCTCCGCAAGAACACAACAAACAAAATGGCGGCTCCAGGATGGTGCGGGGACGCCCTTTCCCCATCACGGCGTCGACCGTAGCGCCATCTGCACACATTGACGCAAGGGAGACAACTCGTGTGACCCAAGGATATGGAAATAGCCGTGTTGGAGCTAAGGGAGTGACTACTGGTCCAGTGGGGTCGAGTGAGGTATCAATGTGAAGCCTATGTGAGGGGGCATGTAATGGGCTGGGTGTGGGGTTGAACTAGCGTCATTCTGCGCATGCGCGGTGGCCGAAGTGTATGAAAATAGCCGTTTTGGAGCTAGCGAAGCCAATAATGGTCCAATGGGGTCGAGTGAGGTATCAAAGTGAAGCTTATGTGAAGGGGCATCTGACTGGACTAGCGGCTTGGGCGTTGTCGCCATTCTGCGCATGCGCGGTGGCCCAAGGGTATGAAAATAGACGTTTTGGAGCTAGCGAAGCCAATAATGGTCCGATGGGGTCGAGTGAGGTATCAAAGTGAAGCTTATGTGAAGGGGCATCTGACTCGACTAGTGGGTTGAAATAGCGTCATTCTGCGCATGCGCGGTGGCCCAAGGGTATGGAAATAGCCTTGTTGGAGCTAGGGGAGCTACTACTGGTCCGATGGGGTCGAGTGAGGTATCAAAGTGAAGCCTAGGTGAAGGGGCATCTGACTGGACTAGCGGGTTTGAACTAGCGTCATTCTGCGCGTGCGCGGTGGCCCAAGGGTATGAACATAGCCGTGTTGGAGCTAGGGGAGCTACTCATGGTCCAATGGGGTCGAGTGACGTATCAAAGTGAAGCTGATGTGAAGGGGCATCTGATGGGCTGGGTGTGGGGTTGAAATATCGTACTTCTGCGCATGCGCGGTGGCCCAAGGGTATGGACATAGACGTGCTGGGAGCTAGGGGAGCTACTCATGGTCCGATGGGGTCGAGTGAGGTATCCAAGTGAAGCTTATGTGAAGGGGCATCTGACTGGACTAGCGGCTCGGGCGTTGTCACCATTCTGCGCATGCGCATCGACGTTTTGGGATGTAGGGGAGTCCCTAATGATCCAATGGTGTCGAGTGAGGTATCAAAGTGAAGCTTATGTGAAGGGGCATCTAATGGGCTGGGTGTGCGGTAGGAATACCATTCTGCGCATGCGCAGATGCAATGCGGAGCTCTCGTCCAATCAGAAGCGAGTATTTCAAATCCGCCACGGAGCTCTCGTCCAATGAGAAGCGAGTATTTTGACCCGGTGCATTATGGGACATATCCAAGATGGCGGCACGTATGTTCAAGATGGCGGCACATCCGGTGTCGAAAACTGGCCATTTTTGTCGGGATGTGGTCACCTAGTGTCGAAAACTGGACCCTGTATGGGTCCCATGTCACTTCCGGTTTTCACTAAAACTACCTCCAAACCCAGAAGAGTTCCAACGTTCAACCCTCCGGGGGGTTTTGTTTTTCCCGCCCTGGCCCCCCAGCGCGAGCGGCGCGCGCGTCATCACGCGGGTTCTCCGGAAGTGCGCGTCATCCCCGGCAGTGCGCGCGCGCGCGCGGGTCAAAAGGTCAAAGGGTCACCTCCAGGTCAAACGGTCCAATGTCCAATGAGACAATGTTGCGGCATCGCGATAGTCAGAGCTTGAGCACAAAAATGGGGATTCATGATGAACCTGGGAAAGATGGGCAGTTCCATTTGGACCAATCAGCGGTCGAGAAAAAGAGCCAATCAGCGGTCGAGAAAAAGAACCAATCAGCGGTCGAACAATCAGCCAATCGAATTGGGGTACTCACGGTGTGCTTTCGCTGACGTCCGCGCCTACATCTGGGTTCTTGTACACCCGGGTAATGTTTTCTGGACATGGATGGGTTACCTTTGGCTCCATTCTAGGCCACTGATTGGCTAATACGGTGTTCAAAACCAGTTTCATGCATTATGCTCATAGAACTTATAGTAATAATCTATACGTGTTGGACGAGTCTCTTCACTCACCGTATACACGTACCTCAATGAAATGCCCGCTCCAAACCTAGACCAAAAACACGTACTTGGTCTGTAGGCTGATTTCATTGGCTCTCTATTTTTACTATAGTGCTCTTGCATTCTAACATTCATGGGTTACATAGAACTTATAGTCATCAACATAATCTATACGTGTTGGACGAGTCTCTTCACTCACCGTATACACGTACCTCAATGAAATGCCCGCTCCAAACCTAGACCAAAAACACGTACTTGGTCTGTAGGCTGATTTCATTGGCTCTCTATTTTTACTATAGTGCTCTTGCATTCTAACATTGATGGGTTACACTTTGGCCCCATCCTACACCACTGATTTTCAGTTTGACTGAATCTCCACATTGGGCATGGATGCATTATGAATAAAACACACAAGACAGGGTTTTTCGGTGAGATCTCATTTTTTTTTATTCAGTGAACAACAACAACGTGAGAACAACCACGTGAAAACTGAAGCCCAGAACAAGGGGCTTGTAATTAATTGAAGCCCAGAACAAGGGGCTTGCACATTGAAGCCCAGAACATGGGGCTTGTAAACTTAAGCCCAGAACAAGGGGCTTGTAATTAACTTAAGCCCAGAACGGGGCTTGTACATTGAAATGATGGGCGGCCCAGTCATAGACGAGTACATCGCGGTCCTCGGCCTTGGGGTACTCGTCAAACATCTGTACGATGGTAGATAAGGGTCTTCCCCGGCATCGATGGTACAGGTAAAACAAGCAATATTGTCCGCACACGCCACTGGTCAGGCTTTGCAACGTTTGACTGTTCCAACACCACGTCTCTGTGCCTTGATCCATGAAGTCTGTTAAATCGGGATGGAGGGGTGGCAGGCCGTACGGGTCAAAGTATTCGCCCTGCTGTTCTGTCAAGTACACGGCCACCCAGTGTTCACCGGGCCGATCCATCGGGTCCGTGTTGAGAACGTAAGCAGCAGGATACATACGGTCTAATGGAAACACATCTCGGGCGAACACCCCTTGAAAGACCATACGTGTCTCTGGGTCATTCTCCAGCACGGTGGTTATCTGGTCTGTATCCATGTTAGGTGGAGAAGTCACACAGGACGTTGCGCGCCTTGTCCACTTGAATGATGTTGTCAAACTCGGCGTAGCAGATCACATTGACGGTGGTCGCCAGGGCTCGTGCAAAGTGGATTTCCAACCGTAAGTTGCCTTGCTTGGCCAGGGCCAGCTGATGGTCGTTCTCTAAGGTGGGGTCAGATCGAAACAGAACAACGTGTATCCGTTCGCGTAGTCCTCCCGACTGATCATATTCCCTTCGTCCTGGTTGATTTGACCGGTGGCTGTAAACAGGCTCTGATAGGCTCGAATGAAATTCCTCCGCCCAAAGTTCGGTGTTAAGGCCGTGGCTGGCACCTGTTGTCCATCCACATGCAGGGCCACAAAATTGATGCCGAAATGTTGAAAGTCAAACGGATTCTCTGGGTAGGCTCCGCTGAAACTGGTATTTTCCACACAGGCCAGGATCAATCGCTTGGGTAGTTCCCCCAGGAACAGGTTTTCTTTGTTGGCGCCCATATTTCCAGCAGGCACAGAGAACACTTTGGTTTGTAAACGTCGGATAGGGTACTGGGCTGGTTTTGTTTCCAAGGCTTTCATGTGTCCCAATTGAACGGCTGGATTCGGTTCCACTTTTCGGACATACAGGACTGCGTCTTGGATGACAATCTTATAGTCCGCTGCATGCCCCTCTACGTTAGTGGCCATCAAGGCGAAGGTCGGAGGCGCCCGTATCAGTCGGATTTTGATGGGGATCTTGTTCAAGAGGTACCGGTCTTGCATGAACATGTCTGCATGCAGTCGACCCATCATATCCACCGAGGCACTGTTCGCAGTGAAAGCCTTCCGTTTGTTATATCCCCCATTGTCCGCCGTGTCCATGTGCTCGGGCGTGTCCTTGTAGAATAAAGCGGTTGTCAGCTGAGATTTTTTAGCCTCTCGGCCATACGACAACAGTGTCTCGATGTAGGCTCGATAGGGGTACGTGTTGGTGGAGTCACTGATGAGTTTGTCGCTGAGAAAAATATCCACCTGTTGAAACATCGAGTGCAGCCAGAGATTCGTCGGGCCCACCGTTGCTTGGTCAACGATTCTGGTGCCAGCTCCATTGACCACCTTGGCTTTCACATACAAGTATGTATGGGCTAAATCCACATAGGCCGTATTCGCATTACTGATGGTGAACTCGATGGGCCCGGTTTCGTTGATGCTGGAGAGCGGGAGATGCTCCACCCATAATCCTTGTTCGACACTGGTCTGTGTGGGCGGCACGGTCCTCAAATCAAATTCACTGTTGGTGGAGGGGCAGGACTCGGCGTGGATTAAGGACATGTTTTAAGAAAAGATATCCTTTGTCTTCTTCGATGTGCGTCGTCGCTGGGTCGGTCGTCGACTGGTGCGTGGTCTCGGTGGGGCAGCTCTTTTATTCCCAACGGTGCGTTGTGCTTTGGCCACCAAGACACCTCCCGCTTCTTTGGCCCGCCGTTTCAAGGATTCTCTGGGTGCCGTACCCCCCAAGACATCACCGGCCACTTGCAGTCCACTGCGTACCGCTTGTTTGCCGATTGCTTTCACCCCACGCGTCACCAAGGGCAGGAACGTTTTGACGATGCTGCCGAGTATGTTCCCCAGTCCATGTCCTCGTTGCATGCGTGCACCGCTAAAGACCGGAAAGCCACCCCGGCCTGTTGGGCATAATAGTCGGCATAGCTGCGTGCATCGCACTCGTAAGGTACTTTCATTATGCAAAGTGGGGAGCACGTGCTTGTCGAAAATGAAGTGTCAGCACCACTTTTCCTCGTTCGAATGCCACCGGTCGTCCCGTGTCATCTCTTATATCCACCGTGATCGTGTTGATGTCAGTTTGTCGTACGGGCAAGTAGAGCATGTGGGTGAAACTATGGGTGACTTGACCTCCATACGTCTTTTTAATGGGGACCACCCGTAACAGAGGTGTGTTATATCGCCCACGATGTGGTTGTCCACCACGTCCGAGTAGACGTAGAGTCCGTACATACCCGACTTCATATCCATCGGCATCTCGCCATGGTGTTCGGTGGGACCAGCGAACGTCTTTAGATCGAAACCCAGCATTTGCTGTAGGATAGACTCAGTACGACACTCGCCTTGCCGGAGACGATAAGCTGTGCCTTGTCGTTGTGTGCGTTGTAATCGAAGTCCACGTGATTCTTGAAGGGATAGGCTTTGATGGGTCTTGAAGTATTCGTCACCCCCCGTAGAGCCTTATAATGCAACAGTCTTGACAGCCCACCTATGAACTCTTTGGGGGTATCGTATTGGCCTTCGGGAAGGGTGAGTCGGGTGTTTTTGCCTTCGTAGGTCACCTCGTACCACACTTCATTGGCTCGCACGTTGTACCACGAGTAAGGGTACTGAATATCCACCAGTCCACATTCCCACCGGCCAGGTAAATGCAACGGTTGCGGTAACTGGGTCACGTACTTGGCCACGGTGTTGTCAGGAAACACATCCAGCGAACTGTTACTGGGTAGGGTGAGGTAAAACATGGCGACTGAGCTGTCCTGCTGCTGCTGTTGGTTTTAATAGGTGTTCCAGGGCTTGGGCGGTTGTGTCCGGCGTCGTGTTCGTCGCGTTGACTTACTACGTGTCACGGCTCTGGAGATGTGGGGTGTCCTGATCGAGGGTGGTTTTTTAAAGGTTTGAAAAGAAGGTGCCCGTGTGGTGGTGGTGGAGTTTTGGGGGGTGACTCCGGTTCCCAGTCGGATTCCCAAGAAGGTTGTGGTGAGAGTCGTGGTGCACGAGTCGGTGATTGCATAAAGGCCCAGCGGTGGGGGTTCCCCACCAATTCCTGTGGTACATGCATGTCTTTCAAGCCTTGAGCGAAGACCTCCCATCCTCGAGGATCCGTGTGCGATCTGCGTTGACGCATCAGATCATTCACTAAATCCGTCATGTGGGTCCCCGGGACCACCTGATTCTGTACCAGGAGTTCGCCTTTATCATTCCAAGTCATGTTAGGATTCTGTTTCATCCGTTGTAATACCAGGCCAGCTTGTTTCTTGAACGATGCAGGTACACTCTTCAGCACTTCGTCTTCCACCCACTGGGGCTGTGGGGGCTACCCCACCCGGCTGTTGGAACGGTGCTGAGGTCGGCGGTCTGTCACGTGGTGGTGGTGGTGGTGGTGGTGGTGGTGGTGGTGCTGTTGCTGGGGTAGACAGGGTTTTGTATTGGTCCATGAACGTCATGTACCGTTGAAGCGTCTCATTGTACCGTTGTACTTTCTCACTGTCGCTTAACCCCGGTCTTTGTAAGATCTGTTGCATCTCTTCATCGAGGGTGTTTATGGTCTTCACCGTAGGTGGGACAGGGTAGGGCGATTGGAGGTTTGAAGGAACCGTGGTTCGACGAGGACCATTTTTTTCGTGTGGTTCATTGTCGGCCGAAGAGTCCACCCAATACTGGAGCCAACACGGAAGCGGCCAACGGTGCTAAGATGGCCCCGAGAAAGCCGCCTTTCTGTAACACCTTTTTCTTTTGTGTTTGAGGGACCCGCTTCTGGACTAGGGTTCGGAGACCTGTCTTATGCTTGGCCAACTTGGTCTTCTGAGCCGGAGTCAGTGGTACGTTGCCTGTTAACAGGTTGTACCCGATCTCGCACAGACAGCGTACAAGGTCAGGGTCCGCACCGCGTACAATGGTTCGGACCAACTCGGGTGGGGCCGTCTTCAATACACGGAGCGTCGGAGCGTGCTTCCGTACTCGCGCAGACATCAAGTACAACTAATGCTAGAACCCACAACTCTGCTCTTTTTATCTACTTCAGAGAACAGAGACAAAGTCAACCATGCTGTGGTATTAATTCTTTTATTTTCCCCATCATCAAACACACACACCCCAGCTGTGGGCGCAAATGTGGGTGTGTTTACATTATTTTTGCATGTACACGTGGTCGGTCTCTCTGGGAAAGATGCCGGTCCGTAGTCGAAGGTGGTCGGGGGTGGCTTGCATCTTTAAAGGCTTCCAACGCAAACGGTGTGCGGCCGGGATACATCTGTCTCGCCAGGTGCAGCAGTTGAGTGGTATCTCTCGGGTTTTTGAAGACCACCAGGTAGTGGGCATTTAAGCTGATGTTCCGATGTTCTTTGTTTTTATGGAACAGATTCTGCACAATGTAGATGATGCTGAGCCGTCGATGATGGCTGCCTTTGGTAAAGAGTTGGGTGACCCGCGCATCCGTCTCCGCCATGAGATCATCCAGAACCACCAAGGTCTCCGGTTCCAAATCGGCCAGGTTGGGTAGGCCTTCCACGAACGTGATGTGGGGCATTGCTGCATACGCTAGCTGCCTGCCATTCTCCGTAACACACCACGCGACTCGGGCAATGGGTGGGGTGATCATGCTGTCGGCGTGTTGAAGGAGCTTCCTGATTTAGCGTGTTTTGCCGGAAATGGTCCTGCGATGACGCAAGTGAAGGGATGCTGCCACCGAGGGTCCACATGTTCGAGGTGTATCCGTTGTCGTGGTAACCCGCTCTTGTAAATTTGGTACGAGTGAACTGGAGTGGTGGTGGTGGGTACAACGTCGGTCGTCGTTGTCTGTTCACTGTGAGGGATGATGGTGGTGGGTACAACGTCGGTCGTCGTTGTCTGCTCACTGTGAGGGGTGAAATCCGGTGGGTTTTCAGACGTAGTGGGTGTACTTGAGCTTGGTGTGGAGCTCGATGTGGCTTGTACACGGGGTGTGGTGGTGACTGGGCTCGATACGGGGTTGACTGGTGCTATCTGTAGACCGGTTTCACTGGTGGCTGGTGTTCTCAGTTGGTTAAGTAACGTGCTGACATAGGCTACGTCGTAAAACACACCTCCGTACAACACACTCAGCAGGGTTAGCAGTATCAGCACAAAGCCCACTTGCGCTTTGCGCGTTTTGGGAGACGCTGTGTTCAGAGGCAGCTGCTGTTTGTCCATAGCACTGTGGTCGGACGTGAAATGAAGGTGGTGTCTGGCTTTATAGTCGTGTCACCTGGTTGGCAGCCACTCAGGAATTGAAGGAACTGGGCCAGCCTTGCCATTTGAGGAAATGAAACAGTTTGCCACGTCGACGTTCCGTTTTCAAAATCTGCTACACCGTGTAGTAGTCTTGCTGTGTTTTTACGACAGGCTGTAATTCCGTCTCGTAAAACGTGCCTAGCAATGGTTCCCCTTGAAGATCTTCCAGTTCATAGACTCGCTGCTGTCGGGGTAGGCGCCGTTTAATCAGGAAGTGCTCATCGCTCCAGTTGGGCAAGTAACTTTTCTCGAACTTGCCCTGGACTTTACTGATCCGTACAGGGTCCCCGAACTTGAACATCTCCTTCG